>VMDR010003442.1:0-72118 GCA_007922815.1 Macrotus californicus
TGGCAATGACAATGACGATGTGAAGAACTGAGAAGCAGAGAAATTAAGGTAAATTTTAGAGCCCACCCAAAACCCCAATCATCTATATTTTCATACAATACGATTTTCCCCCTTAAGGCTTTGGTTTTATATATGGTTGACCCTCATGCAGTTTAAATCTGGTGACTCCAAATACCACTACAAAGAAAATTACAAAGGATTATAAACTTTGGGCAGCAGTCCTCGTATTTCAAAGAAGTGGTTGATTCATTAAGATTCCAGTGCAATCAAAGAACTTGAAAAAGTCCCTGGAGTTTGTTTTAGTCAAATGTGAGGTACAGCTAAATTAAACGAATAAAAAATTAAATGAGTGATTCATTGGGTTTCTTCTATAATGACCAGGTGTCCTTCTTCTTCAGTGATGACAGGATGAGAGGAAAGAGTCTTTTTTCCTCCTGCTGGAGGGAGGTCTTCTTGACAGTGAGGGCTGATAAAAGCCCTCATTTACCATCCCATTGGCTGCAGAGTCTCAGAAAACACTGGACTGGTTTGGTGTGGTCAGGGCAGAGTGTAGCGCAAATGACCACAGGTGGAGAACCCAAAGCTCTCTTACAGGACCTTCTGGACCCGCATGTTCGTGCCACAGCCAGTTGCTATCTGTTTTCCATATTGGGGAGCTGGGTAATGGGTCTCCCCTTCACTCCTACTTTAGGTTTGTTTGTGAGCATCAGCTCTCTGTCTTCCTGTCTCTCTTGGATACTTCCATGGGTCTTCTATCTGCAGTGCTTTCCTTCCTGCTAGAAGTAACACATGCATCCTTTCCCTTTGTCTGTCCAGCCTGCTCCGCACCACTTATGTTTCCAGCTTTCCTCGGAATAGATTCAAGCCTGAGATTTTCCGACTTTTCCAAGGGCCGTATTCCTACTAGATCCCCTTCCAGCTCACATCGGGTTATCATTAGCAACCGTTTTCCAGACGTGTCCATGGATATTATTGCTAGTTCTCATTCTCCCCTCTAGGAGGTTAGAGCTCAGGCTAATGCTACCTTTATCACCCTAACCCCGACCCTCTGGCCTGATGCTCTTATCTTCTGCATTTCAGCTTTCACTCTGGAATCTTACCACCTTGCACTGCAATTCCAGTAGAGTGACTTCACCAAAGAAAGGCAAAGGAAGGAAACTCTTGTGTCAACCTGAATTAATAATGGAGAAATGAGAGAAGTCTCATCCTTCCAAGGCAGAAGATGTGTGCATTGTTTATTGTGAGGAGCCCTTGGGAGGAGGAGAGTTCAAGGTCAGCATTTATGTGGCACATTTTTCAATTAGACAATATACTGCATGGCATTTCCCTTCCTCCCCCAACCCCTTCCTTTTATTACCACATGACTTCATCTCCCCGTGTGACTGACAGAGCCCATTGGGCTCAACACTGATAAAAAACATCTGGGGGAGAAAAATTGCAATTTAGAAAACAATTAAGTACATCAATTTCAATTCATTTAGTTGGCCGGAGAAAGAAAAGTTCTTTCAAAGAGGTAACTTGATCTACAGTGGTCGTGGATTAAAGGGCACGCAGGTCCGTTTTCTCCAGGTCGTAGTGTGGGGGAATGTGTCTTAGCTCAGAGGTCTAAACGCAGACGCACGCTCCTTGTTTCGAATTTCAACAAAGAATAAACCACTGAGACTTTCCCTAACTTTCTCATTTCTTCTTATTTTTAAGACATTCTTTTTTTATTCTTCCCAAATTCCCAAGATCTTAAGTGCTTCCTTGAAGGATGTGTGTTTCTGTCTCTCAAATGCTCACCATATGCTCATTTCTTATGGGAGCTCCGAAAGGGATGGCTTACTGCTCAAGACCCCATCTGAAGGACTGAGGGGTGTGTGTGCGCGTGTGTGTGTCTTTGCTGACTTCCCCTGCCACTCTTCCTCACTAGATCTTTGAACACCCATGGGTTCATTATCTTAAGGTACTCAGAACCTTTATGAGTCATGGAATAACTTTCCATTTCCAAAACCTTATATAAAGAATTTTAATACCAACAAGTTTGACCTGGGTACCACCTCCTTTGCCAGAAACATATAGCAAGGTAAAAATTATAGCCAATGCTCTCATTTATTGAACATCTACCATAGACCAGCCACTGTGATTCACCCCTTGATTATAGTATCTAGCTTTCTGGTCAGATCGATTCCTTTAAGTAGTTATTATCATTCCCACTCCTATCTTAAGACAATAAGATTCTTACCCGTATGAAAGAGGAAAGAGTCAAACCCAGACTTCTCTCACAGGACCTTCTGGACCCCCACGTTCGTGCCACAACCAGTTGCTATCTGTTTTCCATATTGGGGAGTTGGGAGATGGGTCTCCCCTTCACTAGGGTCATGCTCCAAGTACCACATACAGATTATAGCAACCTAGGGAGTAAACTGGAAGGTAGTTCCAGTGCTAGCTCTGAATCGAAAAATCTCTGGCTGCATTTCATTAAGAGAACACATATAAAATAACTAGTTAGTGCCTGGCCCAAAGTAGTTCCTCAGTAATGGATGGCTATAATCATTATATAAAACCATCTCTACTTATTCCGCTACCCTCACCCTCGGTTTCCTTCAGGAATATCAAGCACACTACTGAGGTTTTATCATAGTCGCCACTTAGAATCGCCATTGATGTGGTCTGAGGACCTAAAAGCAAGATCCAGAAGCAGGTATTTTATGTTTTCTGACTGAGAAATACCAACTATCAGGACATCCCATTGGGGGAAAGGGAAAACAGGTGGAAAAGGTCCTAAAGGAGACCTCGCTGATTTTCTGTTAAAATCTGCCTTGGGAACCAGCTTAAAACATACCCCGGTTCACAGCATGTGTTTCATTTTGCCTACTGTAGACTTGGAAGGCAATTACAAGAACACCGAGAGGCCATATGGAAGTGCAGCGTTAGGGCATACTCATATTGTAATGAGCCCGAGCTGCCTGACAGGATCACTCAACAAGTGGGCCACATTGGCACTAGGAGGGCTGGAGGCTAGGCAACGCGGACAAGGAGAGGATCCGACACAGTGGACGGGTGTGAAGTACAGAGGAAAAGGGCGTGTGGGTCAGAGGCATTTGAAAGGCAAAGGGAGTGGAGAGAGTAGCCCCTGGTGGGGCTGTGGTTGAACCAAGAAGCCTACTGGCTACTGAAATTCAAGGGTCTGGGCTCCCAGGTAGAGTATGCAGGGGTGACCTTGCAGCTCAGGAAGGTCAGAAAGTGGCTGAGAAGAGTTTACTTGACTTAATTGTCAAGGTAGCAGGATGACAAAATACCCAAATCCAGCAGCAGAGTGCTCAGGGCCCTGGGAAATCGTTGCGCTAGTTGAGAGATGACATCACTGTGAATTGGAATGCTTAGGGCACACCTGCTTGAGGAGCTTCTCTGGGAGAATTTGGTGAGATGGGAAGAAATCAGGATGCCTTGCTTGTTAGAGGTGAACCACCAAAGACTGGCAAGAAGGCAAAAGTGGATGGGGTGACAGCAAGAAAAAGAGGGGACTGAAATTGTCTAAAGACTACAGAGCCCCATGCCAGCCCACCCCACCAAGGGCCTAGTTAACAAGCAGTGAGGAGGTCTTGTGTTTGGCTTCTCAGTGACAGCAGGGACAGGACAGCTACCTTCTCCTGGTCAAATGTGCTTGCTGAGAAAGGTCCAGGTTTCCATGATATGTGGCTTTTAGTTTTTGTTTTTATGTTTTGTTTTGGTTGCTTTGGTTTTTAACCTTCAGCCCAAGGCAATAAGGCAATTCAAATTCAAGGGTATTGCAGAATTTGTCGGAATCATTTGTTTTCTTTGACTTTAAAAACCAGTCAGAAAATGTTGCAAAATAAGGTTTCCAGTCTTTCTGGCCTCTGTTCCTGCCAAGAACACCCCACGCCTGCCCCTGAGAGGCATCAGCCCTCAGATCCCCAGGAACCCCTGGAGCTCGCTAATAAAAAGAAACCAGATCCCTCCGGCACACCCAAAAGGACTTGGCTTCAGACGCAGGTGAGGTTGGGGTGGGGTTTTGATGTTCACATTACAGAAGCTCATTCTGAGCTTGAATTTTCATGTTATTCTTCAAAGCACAACAGAACCCCCTGTCAAAAGATATACGGCAACAGCATTGGGACAGCTATAAATTAGCCTGTCCTTCCTTTTCTCTCTGAACTTGAGGTTTCTTTCAGGGACCCAGAAGGATTGTTTCTGTGGAATCTAGTCTCCCCTAGTCTACCCCAAAATAGAAACTCAACCTATAGCATCAACAAATCATAATAGGCAGATTTTGAACCAAAGGAATCATCTCCCTGACCTGAATTGCTTAGTACAGTAAAATTCTCCATGTGAATTAAAGAGGGAAAGAGAGAGAGAGAGAGAGAGAGAGAGACGGAAAACTTTTCTTCATTATCTTTTTATTTATAAAACTCTTCTGAGCTTCCTGGCAGAAAGGCACAATGTGCTGTCACATTCAGGGTGGTCCATGTAAAACCGTCCCCTTCAACACAGCACAGCTTTAAGTGTGGCCCATCATAAGTGGGTCACCAGATGTATTGTTAGTCAGTCCTTCCTGCCATTGTAACCCTAGGCAGGGCTCCCGGCACTGGGAGGACGTGTGGAAAAGGAGGGAGGCCAGCCGAGCCTTAGAACTGTGAGAATAAAGAAATCCATGTGGGAGCCTGGTAAAAGTAAGACACCAGCCAAAACACAGGAAACGTATGCAGTCTTGGTGCTGGTGTCTTTGTTCTCACGGGGAAGGTTTGGGTTTTTGTTTTGTTTGGGGTTATTATTTTTGTTTTGTTTTGATGGTTGCATTTCATTTGCTCATGTGGTAAATATTTATTGAGTTTCTATGTGGCAGCAGTCTACTGAATACTGAGCATGGGACGCTACAGAAGCAAAGGCAGTGCCTTTCAGAGCCTGTGGATTCTAGAGATAAACAGATATGTCCTGAGTATGTCCTGATCTAATGTCAGATACAGATAATGCTTTGGAGAAAAATGCAGAAAGCGGGGAAGAAAGGGGAGCGTTGGGAAGGGCTTCTTTCATCAGGCAACTTTATAGCAGAGACCTGAAGGAAGAGCCAAGGTAAGCCGTGGGCACCCCACGCAGAAACAGCCAGTGCAGGCGCCCATGGGCGCGAGTGTGCACGGCCATTGCAGGGGCGGCAAAGAGAGCACAGGTCCTTGCGAGACCAGCTCCACTTTGCTCAAGGCTTCCTGAAGTGGAACGGGACAGGGCTGGGGTTCCTGTGACAACTAAAATGAGAAGTGGAGGTAGAGGTTCGACAATTAACCTGCTTCCCCTGTTCCTGAGCTGGTGCTCGTGGAGGGACTCCCCAGAGTGAGGGAAGAAAGGGGAGAGCTTTGCCATGAAGCTGATGGAGGCAGCCACCTTTGGACTGCAGATTAGGCAAGTATTTTGTGAGGCCCTGTCCAAGGCTGTGGCCACTTCAGAGGCTGCACAGGTACTCTGTCGAGTTGAGTGTGAAACTTGGTATTATCAAAGGGGTTATCAAAACTCAACTGAAATAAACATTCTGTGTCCTAGAAAGTTTACCATTAAGGACAGAAACTGGAAAAGTCATTTTATTCGATGTTCTCACTTCTCCCTCCCCCTCATCCTGCCTTAACCTGGCTCACTGGCCTCTCCAGAGTTGGAGAGGTGTCCTTTCATTCTCCAAGGCAGTGCTGAAGGGTGTGGAAGGGGAGAGAGGGTGGTCTCAGCCACCTGGTGTGAAGGCTCAGCGCAATGCTAGTGAGGCTGTAATGAGAGGCTTTTCTGGCCCCTGCCTCTTGTCTCATCCTCAACCGTGGGATGATTCTTCTCCCACCTGGCCTTGGATGTCTGTCTGTGGGATCTTTTTCTGGTATTGTCTACAAGTGTTCACATGTTCTGCAGGTCACAACGCCCAAAGTTTGCTCTGCCCCTTTACAAGCATCTTTGCCCTGATCAGTTCAAACAGAAGCAGGGAAACAGAGAAGCAGAGAAATGTTGGCTTTTAAATGATTCACTTATTCAACCAACATTTATTGAACACCGACTGCATGCTAATCATTGTGCCTAGAGGCTGGGAGGGAAATCCTGGGCAATATAGATCGGACCTAACGTGCTGTGTGAGACAATGTGCAGAAGGAAGGAAATTTATTTCCCTTCCAAATCCACCCTCACCCCTTGATTTTCATGGGGGCTCCACTCAGAGAGTTTCACTGAAGCCCTAATTTCGTAAACTGCCCCTGAGTGGGACTTCACAGAATATAAGACTCGTTAACCAAGGATAAAGGCCTTCCTGGATCCTTGAATGGAAACCAGACAACCCACCTCCATTATCCTGTCTTGTCTGTTTGCTTCGTGGTTTTTCCCACAGTTAAAATTATTGTTTGTTTCACATCTGTCCTTCACCAAGTTTCAGACGATCTAGAGCGGTTTCGCTCCCCATGGTATCTCCAGTGCCTAACACAATGCTTGGCATGTATGAGGCACCGAATGAATACTTGTCAGCTTAGTGGGTAAGTGAAGAGTCGAACAAATGAATCAAGTCCTTCCTGTTCATTTGAAAAGTTTAGAAACTTGTCTTACACGTGTCACTGAAAGAGGGGTCATTCCAGATTAAAAGTAAGCCACTGTAATTTCCCGCAGAAATTGAAATTTACACATGCCCGTTTGTACATGGCGTCACCTGGTCTTGCCCCTCTTCCTGATTGTCACCGGGCACAGCCTGCTAGGGAAGTGACGTGGGCGTCTACACTAGCCCCAGCCCAGTGCCTCTGTTAATAGCACTCCTCTCTCCTTGGCCAAGGGCCTCATATTCCATGTTAGATGATTTGGCAATTTGGGCTCCTGGATCCTTAAACCATTTCTTCTGGAGCCAGGCCTTATGGCCCTAGGACCTGCCCTCATTCCAGAGACGGTTAGGGTTTCTTATTAATCTCTGTCTGGACCTGTCCTCAGATTAGCAACCACTGAAATGCAATCCTCGTGTGGAGGAATGATGGGCCTGGCCCACACAAAGTTTAGCCGATGAGTGGCTGCCTTGCTGAGACCAGCTGTCCCTGACCTCTCCCCTGTCCCAGACACAGCACAGTGACTCAGAGAGGCATGACAATGCTCTCACCACTGAGCCACCACCCGTCACTCCAGAAGGTGCGCAGAGGAGTCCTTCTGAGCCAAAGATAGCACCCAAGGCTAACGTTCCAGAGACAGGCTAACATTTCACATCAAGAAGTGGTAGCTTGACCCAGAGCAACACTCAGAAAGGCCTAATGAATGGACTCCAATGCCCCTGGATATTTCATTGTTGGGTGGGCCTGGTTCTCATAATTTAAATTTTGGCTTTAACAATACATATTGTCAGAGAACATCTGCTAGACACAGAGGGCCTGTCTGCCACATTCCTTTTTCCTTCTTGACAAATATTCCTAGAGGGGCTGAGAACCAGACATTCATCTATGACATCCTTTTGTTCTTTTTACAACAACCCAAATCCTTTCTGTACACATGTTTAATCCAGTGGTGCCGGCTAGTTGCAGCCTTCTTGTTCTTGCTAAGGTCTCAAGTGCAGGTGTTGGCTGTCTTCCCAAGACACTCTTCTTAAGAGTTCCTATCAAGAGACCGTTTAACTGTGTCTCTCTGGCATAGCATGAGTGTGTTACATGACTTTAAATTCTCCTATTATTTCCTATGCCAGTCCCTGAAGACACTCAGACACGGAACACAATTTGGGGGCTCCTTCCCAGCTCGCCTCCTCCTTTAACTGTGTCCCTCAACTTCAGTGCACAGCTGGGGTAGAGACAATGAAACACGTACAGCCACACATCAGTCTGCCCAAACATACAAAGTTAAGCAACTTTGTCCTCTTGCATCATGCTTCATCATGTCCCAACTTCTCTACATCTACAGCCGCCATGCCCCAACCCGTTGCCCCAGCCAGATTCATATACTCACCATGTCTTCTATTCTATGTCTTGTTACATGCCGATAAATGCCCAACAATTTACTGTGCCTGAAATATTCTTCCCCAGCCTCTCTACCTCAAGAACAACCTTTTATCCTTGGAGACTCAGCTAAAAATTTAAATCATGTATGAAGTAGATACCCTCCAGGCTCCTCATTGCTATTTCCAAACCACTATCATTGTTCCCCATCTCCTCCCTAGACACTCTGGGGACTGAATCTCAGAGAGTTAAGTCTTATTACCCATTATTTCTCATTGTTGACGTCACCAACCAACCCACAGATTTTATTCACTTTTAATCTCTTCAACACAGCCAATGTCTTCTTTCTTGGAAGATTGTAATATATACATAGTAGATGATCCAATCCAAACTAGTTTTTTCAGTTTCTCGAACTGCTCTCTTCCAGGGATCTGGCCCTCCCCACTACCTCGGCCATGCATGTGTACAGTCATAACCAAGACCTTTTCATTACCAATCATCTCTTCATAATCTCAACTTAATCAATTCCATTCCCTGACCATACCTCCATTTATCCTTTCATTCATTCCCTCTACTGCCCCAATTCCTTGATCTTTCCACTCTCTCTAACCACCTTAATATCCTCTCTTTCTTCTCTACTCATCTTAAATTCCATCATCAACCACTACACTCATTTATTTGTATACACTCTCGTTTCTTGGTTGTACTCACTTGACAAAACCACAGTTCATCCTTTTAGCTAATTTGTGGCATCAGCCATCCAAAAGAATGAACTGAAGACAAATAATCTTGATTATGAACCTCAAATGAATGCATACACTGCTTGATGATCCTATTAGACTTTTCCAGCTCATTCACACTACCACATGTGTGATGGATATTTTGCGTATGCTCTTCTTTCCTCAAATACACAGCACAACACTCAGCCTTCACTCCCAGAGCATGACCTTTTCCCCTATTTCACTAAGAAAATGTAAGCAAAGGGAAAGGGACTTGAACAGGCTCCTGTCACCTCCTATCCCACCATCGCCGTGATGTACACACACACCGTGACTCCCTCACTGGCTACCAGGAAGGATGTGAGCACGCTCCTGTCTGAAGCCAATCCTTCTACTTGCAGACAAGACCTCATCTTTTCTAAGTCAGTGACATTGCTCTGCAATTCTCCCATTTTCTTTCTTGAATGATGAATTTTCCCATCTCTACCAAATCTCTCCCAAAACATACAATCAGATTATTCTCCCATCTTAAACACCAAAACATATAATTCATCTCTTAACCCTACTACCCTTGCCTGATACTGCTTTGTTTGTTTGCAAATGTTTCCTTTGTAGCAAAACTCTTTGAGAGAGTTGTCTACACTCGTTATGTGTAATTCTTCTCCTCCCATACTCACAATTACTCCAACCCAGTTTTTGTTGCTACCTACTCTACCAAACCTGTATTGTCAATTCTCAGTTCTCCTCTAGCTTAACTTGTCAGAAGAACAGTATAGTTGATCCCTCTGTCCTCCTTGATGTACTCAGCTTTCAGAACACCCCACTCTTAGTTTACTTTACTGGTCACCTCTTAGTCTTCTTTACTGCTTTTGCCTTTCTTCCCATACTCTCAAAGTGTGAGTGCCCTAGTGGTCATCCTCTGTCCTCTGCACCAGCTTCATTCATCTTTGGTGATGTCCACAGTCCCGACTCTGAGTACCATCTCTGTGCTAGTGTTCCCTCCCCAGCCCCGGTGTTTCTTCTGGGCTTCAGACCCACATATTCAATTGTCTCCTCCACATCTTTACTTGGCATGTGTCTTCTAAAAACTCACAGATGTTGAGTCTCAGCTGTTCTAACTCCTGATCTCTCACCGTGACAACTGTTTCACCCCTGACTTTATCTCAAATGATAGAAACTATGATCTTCTGGTGATTCCGGCCAAAAACTTCAGACTCATCATTGACTTCTGTCTTTATTACACTCCCCCACACAAGAAAATCCAACTGGCTTCCACGGCAAATATACCTGAAATCCGAGCACTTCCCCCATTTTCAGCATACCACCCTGCTGGGAGTCGCCATCACGCCTCCCCGGAATCACTACAGTATGGTAACTTAGGGGCCAGCAATGTTTTCTTGTAAAGGGTCATGTAGTAAATGTTTCTGCTTTGCAGGCCATACCATCATCATGGCAACTACTCACCTCTACTGTTGTAGGGGAAATGGGCACAGCTGTGTTCTAATAGACATTTATTTACAAAACAGCACCCAGCTGGATGTGGACCATGAGCCATAGCCTGCCAGCTCCTGCCCTGGCTGGTCGCCTCATGCCCATCCTTGCTCCACTGTTCTCTTTTCTCCACATTGCACCCGAGGAATTCCTTTAAACAAGTCACATGTCATTTCTCTGCTCAAAACCCTGCAGTGGCCTCCCTGCTCAGTCAGGATAAAAGTAAAAGGCCCCTCCCAAACCCGTAAGACCCTGCATGATCTGGCCCTACTCCTATTCCTAAACCTTAAATCTTACTGCACTCTTTCCCCTCTTTACTCTGCGGCAGCTGCACTGACCCCCTTGCCGTATCTCAAACAGGCCAGGCACACTGGAGCCAAAGCGTTTGGGTGAGCTGCTCCCTCTTCCCCCAGACATCCATGTGGCCCATGGCCTGGCTTCAATCCTTTGCTCAAATGTCACCTCTTCAATGAAGCCAACACTAACTTCTATTTGAAACTACCACCCTCCTCCATGACCCCCAAATCCCCTTACTTTACTTCACTTCCCCCTTTTCTCCCCGAAACTTACCACTTTGTAACATAATGAGATAATTCACAATTCTATATTTATTGCATCCCTATGTCTTCTAAAATACAAGCTACACAAGGCCAGAGATTGTTAGGTTTTTTCCCCCTGAGACCCTAGAGCAACGCATGGCATATAGTAGGCACTCAAAAACATGTTGAATGAATGAGACCGCGTAGCCCCCAGAGGTGGAGTGCGTCACCCTGTTCTCTGTAGCACTTTAACTCTTTGTACTGCCGCTCTTTCAGTCTTTCGTCCTGTTTTATTAATATTTATGTGCCTGTCTTTCCCATTACCGAGCCATGATCTTCTCAGACCTTTCCTACGTGTTTATTTTCAGAAACTAACCCAGCCTGTCGTGCACCGAGAGGCCAAGGTATGCCAACTCAATGAACGTACAGAGGTGCCTGTATATGCACAGTTCTCTGGCCCCCAAGTCACTAACTCCGCAAGTCAGTTATCATTTAAAAAGTCTCTCCTCAACCCTACTCTAAGATCCATGTATACACACACTCTACTAATTGAGATAATTTAAAACTATTTTTCACATATTTACTTAATTAGCTTGCAGTGACCTCTGCAAAAACACTGGCCTCTGATGATTATAAGAGGTAGTTTTCTGGCATGGACACCAAAGCATCAAAGCATCAGCTGGGATGAAGGAAAGCAATAACACAACTGGTTTTAATTACTCCTGACAGGCAGCTGAATGTATCTGCCACAGGTCCTCTCCCCAATACATCACTCAAAACAGACCAGTCACAGGAAATGGTGGAGAGGAAAAAAGAAAAAAAACAGGGTAAGGCCAAAATGTGTCCATAATACAAAGCAGATCATCTTTCCCATGGATGACCTTATTCATTTTGCTTTATATTTTTACGATGGTCCTGAATCTATAAAACTGCTGGCCCCCTAAGACTTGGCATGCTTCTAAGCTGGTGCTTAGCAGTGGTGGCCCAGGTTCTCCGAAGAGGAGGTGGGCAAAGATTCATGAATCCTTGTATAAGCCAAGGGGTCCTCCAGAGTTCATCTGGAGTGGCAGGCATGTTTGCAGTCAGTTCCTCTCTGAGATACAGGTGAGCACCTTCTTCTTCTATTGACATTCACCAAAGGACTGGCTTCATCTATAGCCTGGTTGGTTCTTTGGACTTGTCGCTTAGCTGGAAACAGGTGAGGATTAGGAGTTGCTTTGTTATGACCTACTCACAATTACAATGTATCTTTCTTATGAGGTATAACCTCTCACATGATGAAACTCTGGGCTTTGGGTTGGCCATATCCTTGGGTTGACTCAAATACAAGAGAGAGACAGGGACAGAGAGAGAAATTTTCTCACTAGGCAGGACCTAATTTTCTTGCTACCATCTCCTCTTGAATGCTCGTGTCTGATCCCTGAACTCACTGCCTTCTTGACTCCGTGCGTTTCCTCTCTGGCCGGCTTGCATTGTCTGGTCACTGTCTGGACCAGCCTTACACACCCCAGTGCTCATGGGACTTCAGAAGCCCTTGGCTTTTCCTACTGCTTTGCTCTGATTCCTGTTTGATGCTTCTAGAAACTTAGCCTATCTCCTGACTCTTTCCACTACTCATACATAACATTGCCTTTTATACTTTCAACCAAAGTCTGAGTTCCTGAGTCCCTCCTGACTGGGAGGGCTTTTGCTAAAGGCAGACTCTAACCTTGAATGCTCCATTAAGGAGCTCAGAATTTAATAGAGGAAATAGCACGTAAGCGGGTGATTACAGTGCCACGTAAGCACTGTGATATGTTAAGGAGAGGGTGTTATGGTAGCACATAGTGGGAACGCCTAACAGCACCTGAGTTGGGGGGTTGGTGAGGGAAGGAAGTGTCCCACAGTCAGCAACATCTAAAGAGTCTGGGTCAGACACAAAAGAAGCAGAGACATTCGATTCTAAGGAAATAATGCCCGTAAATGCTTGAGCCATAAAGGGTAGCTCCTTTGGGGAACTACACGTCGTTAAGTACCGCTGCAGTGGGTGTGGAAAAACCAGGGATGGACAGGGAAAGCCCAGGCTAAGTCAGGAAAGGTTTTGCTGACGTTCTAAGGAGTGGGAATTTTCCCTTAATGATAGGGGGGTCACTGGGAGTTTATATGTGACACAGTCATATTTGTATTTTTGGAAGACCGGCATCAGTGTGGAGAATGGGTATCACCATCCAGCTCTTTCCCTGAACCTGGCCCATACTCTTGCCTGCCCTACCTAATCTTCCTGTGGCTCTGAAGAGCCCAGCTCCATGCCCCTTTCTTGGTTAGTATCCTCAGATAGAATGAATGATCAGGATGAGTTTGAAGCCTTCTAAACAATACAGATTATCTGAGTCCACATCACAAAACTAAACTTTCATGGGCACAGAGCCTGGGAATTTCTATGTTATAGAAGTTTCCCAGACGGTTCTGGGGTAGCTGTGCTCTGCACAGTATCTGTATGTAATGTAGCCTGTGGCTCGCACCACAGTCCTGATGTGTTGACAGCATGAGCAGGGTTTGGCTTACTGAATTGCCCTGGAGATGGCTGGAGTAGGTCTCGCTTAAATGTCTCCTTCTGTAGTATCTCTGACTTTACTCCCCGGACCAGCAAAGTCAGTCCCTCCCTTGGACCCTCAAGAACTTCCTCTTATCTTTTGAATAACATGTCCAAACCTTAATGCGACCTATTAGGCAGCATGAGCAGCTCCAAGGGTCTCTCCTCTCAAGTTATGCTTTCCTTTATCTTGTAATTAAGAGTATAAAGAATGTGTATAAAGGACCAATGGACAAGGACAACGAGGGGGGTTGATTGTGGGAGAGGGGGGCAGAGCAGGGGAGAATAGTGGGGGGAAATGGGGACAACTGTAATTAAACAACAATAAAAAATTTTTTTGTAAAAGAAGAGAAAAAGAGTATAAAGGGCAAAAGACGTTGATATAATTTACTCTCCAACACCTACTTTCTCAATTAAATTAAGGATAGACACAGGGTCGGGAAATTGGGGGGAGCAATACAAATATGGAAAACGTCTAAGGAGAGTGAAAGTGAGTTGACTCAGGATGAGAAACGAGACTCCTGATTAACCTCTAACACTCAATCAAGTTGAAGGTCATATATCCATATCCGCAGGACAGTTATGTTACTCCTTCCATAAGCTCAGGAGCCCAGGAGCAGAGGAGATTGACAATTGTGTCCATCAGTATCTGAGTATTGGCAAAGCAGAAAGTCAAGAGGTAAGAGAATTGAGGGCACTGTTACAAAGAAAAAGAAAATTCCTGGAAGGGCCCAAAGAGAGGACTTGTCTAACTTGCTCCAAGACACAGCAGGTTAAAACTAGCGTGCCCTTGTTTGCCACACTCAGCCTGCTCAGTGTGGTTCACCGTTTGACTTAGTTCTGCTCTGGCTTGTTCACTGAAGGTTCTGCCTCACATTCTGTTACATTACCCCAGAGTATGGTGAGTACAGACAGTAGGTGAAGGACAGAGTAAATGACGCAGTTTCCCAGGACAAAAATGAAACTACTGAGGTGATGCTGTAATGAAGTAGTCAATGTTTCGTAACGCTCGTCTTTCTCCTGAGTCAGAGCTATGCCATGCCATGGGGTTTTCGTGGTGCTAGCACACCCATGCAATAGACCGTCTTTGTGTAGATGGATTCTTTGTATTCCACAGAAGAGTCATTATACAGCAAAGTAGCAAATATATATACAGAATACAAATGTATGCTTCAACATGAAGATAGTGCAGTGTTTTAAAGACAATACATTAAATTACATTTGGTTGTGAAAGATTTTTGGTTATTTTTAGCTAACCAATGCCTTAAATTAATCTGGTTAGTTCATGTTTCAGGGTTATCATCCCCTTTTCTTGCCCCTGTGCATTCTTATCAAGCAGGGACCCAGCTAAAACTACTTGATCAGTGACACACACTTGTATGTTCACAGCTGCAAGTTCAAGGGAACAACATTTGCTCCTGAAAGGAGACCCTTCCCCATCACTGAAAGGCAGCCTTCGGTCATCAGATTACATGCACATGCCAACGCTGGGCGGTGAACTGACCCAGAACAGAAAGGGAAACCATATACTTTTTCTGTCAAGAGAAAGACTAAAGACAAAATTAACTAATGGGCTTGTTTTCATATCATTTTGACTGGGGTCTTCTTAACTGGGGGAGGTTGTAGAGAAGCCACAGTCCCAGAGAAGAAGGAAGTGTAATGCACCTAGCCAGAGGGCAGAGAAAGGGGGTCAGACCTCACCCTGTCCTCTCTAATGCAAGTCTTCAGGGGCTGAGGCCACGTGGAACCCATGAGCATTGCTCTCTTTCCTGTTCCCGTGTATACACGTGTACAGTTTAGGTATACAGCAGGCATTTTCCCCGATGTTTCGCTTCATTTATCGATGGGAAAATCCAGAGTGTTTGCACGAACTTCTTTAATTAGTGGAAGTTGTACATACGACATCACCAGTCACTTCCAGACATGCGTGTGTCCCTTCTCTCCATCCCTCCGTGGATGTTGCGGTGTGCCTTGGAGGGGAGCCACTGCGTCCGGAAGCGCCATGATGCAGCTTAGCCCCCGCTTCCACCGCTGGTCAGCAGCGCGCGTCTCCCCGTAGTGCGAACATCCACACGGGCATGCACTGCTCTGGAAAGCCAACCTGCTTCTCCTGGCCCAGCACCGCCAGCCCACTCTCTCTAATGAGGCTGCAGAGGATGTGCATGTCTCGGGTCACGCTGCTGTCCGAGATGTCTAAGACGCAGCCCTCCCGAGCCACGTTGTCCTTCAGTATGACGACGCCGTGCTCTTTCAGGCCCTCTCGGCACCGGGAGAGGAACGCAAGAAGGTCTTTATCGGTCAGGTACCCTACAGATGAGGCCAAGTAGACGGAGAAACAGGAGGAAATAGTGAGTAGGAAAGAACCAGGAGACCATTTCACCCATTCATGCGTTTTCTAGTAGCCTGGATTGTTTTTGTCGCAAGAGGCGTTGAGGATTTAGGTAAGAGCACAGTTAAATAAATACTATACCACCTGGTCTCTCTACCTCGTGGGCATGAGCTAAACCATTGCCCATCCCATGGGTCCTCTCCAACCCAAGTCTACACTCATCTGTATCTCCGACACACACACAGAACAAAATCCAATTCACCGTTGTCTCACTTCCCGAGGATTTAAATCTAAAAAAGTCTGGTTTTGTCAGTAAATGGGAATAAACTTTTTGGCCCCTAATTTCTAAAGTTTTTCAAGTATTTAGGTTTCTTCTAAGATTTAGATTGGCCCCAAGGCACTCCCTCCCCACGGATGGGAATTATCAGGCTGTACAAAGGGTGTCAGGGGCGAAATCAGAAGGACCAGAGCTCTTTAGGAGTCCCCACAATACCTAAGGCCAGCTACCCGCTCTAGGCACAGCTACAGCCACAGCCTTGCTCCCTCTCCTCCAAACCTCAAATGTTGTCTTTCTTTGTGGGGAGGGGAGAAGGGCCGGTACAAGGCCATGCAGGACTAACCAGAGACCCACTGAATCCAGATGACATCATATCTCCCCAGCGGTGGTGTGAATTCCTGCAGGCTGCAGCAGTGGTAGTTTTCCACCTTGTCCCCATCGACCTGCAGGTAGTTCTGGGCTTCGAGGAGGAAAGATTCCATCATGTCCACCAGCTCCACGCTGCTGAAAACTGGCAACAAGACATGCTTGCTGACCCTTCCTATCCCAGAACCGCAATCCAGGGCGCAGTCCGTCCCAGCTCTCCCAGGCCCCTACGCAAAGGTACAGACACCCACTCTGAGTCTTGGACACTCCCATGGCCTCTCCAGGTCAACTTCATTTATATCAATTTCATGTAATAAGATGCACTGTGTTAAGAGTATTTATTCACTGAGTTGGGACAAGTGTGTATAGGCACAAACTACCATAATCAGGTTATAGAACATTCAAGTACCTTTTTCAGAAAATACACAAACATTTCCAGTGTTTGCTTTCTTTATATTATCCAAACGTAGGCCTTTAAAAGATTTTCACAATAGGATTCTAGAAAATCGTGTCTTAGGTTTAAAAACTTAGTAGTTTCTTCTTAAGAAATAGGTCATTGAAAGCCCTATGAAAATAGAGCTTGGTGAACTGTCACTTGAGATCAAACCCCTGGCTAAATAGACCTACACTGTAGCTTATTGCTTTATTTTCAACAGCGAAGTAGCCACAGCCTTTCCAAGTTTCAAATGTGCTTTTAAAATTTATTCAGTGAACATATTTCTTTTTTTTAAATATATTTTATTGATTATGCTATTATAGTTGTCCCATTTCCCCCATATATTCCCCTCCGCCCTGCACACCCCCTCCCATCCACATTCTCCCCCTTTAGTTCATGTCCATGGGTCATATATATAAGTTCTTTGGCTTCTACATTTCCTATACTATTCTTAACTTTCCCCTGTCTGTCTTCTACCTACCATTTATGCTTCTTATTCCCTGTACCTTTTCCCCCTCTCTCCCTACCCACCCCCCTGATGCTAACCCTCCATGTGATCTCCATTTCTGTGATACTGTTCCTGTTCTAGTTGTTTGCTTAGTTTGTTTTTGTTTTGGGTTTGGTTCTTAATAACTGACTTTGTTGGCATTTTACTGTTCCTATTTTTGATCTTCTTTTTCTTAGATAAATCCCTTTAACATCTCATATAATAGGGGCTTGGTGATGATGAACTCCTTGAACTTGATCTTATCTGGGAAGCACTTTATCTGCCCTTCCATTCTAAATGATAGCCTTGCTGGATAGTGATCTTGGATGTAGGTCCTTGCCTTCATGACTTGTAATACTTTCCAGCCCCTTCTTGCCTGTAAGGTTTCTTTTGAGAAATCAGCTGACAGTCTTATGGGAACTCCTTTGTAGGTTACTGTCTCCTTTTCTCTTGCTGCTTTTAAGATTCTCTCTTTATCTTTCATCTTGGGTAGTGTAATTATGATGTGCCTTGGTGTGTGCTTCCTTGGGTCCAACTTCTTTGGGACTCTCTGAGCTTCCTGGACTCCCTGGAAGTCTATTTCCTTTGCCAGATTGAGGAAGTTCTCCTTCATTATGTTTTCACATAAGTTTTCAATTTCTTGCTCTTCCTCTTCTCCTTCTGGCACCCCTATGACTCGGATGTTGGAACGTTTAAAGATGTCCTGGAGGTCCTTAAGCCTCTCCTCATTTTTTTGAATTCTTGTTTCTTCATTCTATTCTGGTTGAATGTTTCTTTCTTCCTCCTGATCCACACTGTTGATTTGAGTCCTGGTTTCCTTACCATCACTGTGGGTTCCCTGTACATTTTCCTTTATTTCACTTAGCATAGCCTTCATTTTTTCATCTAATTTGCAACCATATTCAACCAACTCTGTGAGCATCCTGATTACCAGTGTTTTGAACTGTGCATCTGATAGGTTGGCTATGTTTCCGTCACTTAGTTGTATTTTTTCTGGAGCTTTGATCTGTTCTTTCATTTGGGCCATTTCTTTTTTGTCTCGTCACGGCTGTTACGTAGTAAGGGGCGGAGCCCTAGGTGTTCACCAGGGTGGGGCCACCCACAGTCGTTGCGTTGTGACGCTGTATGTGGGGGAGGGATCAGAGAGAAAGCAATGCCGCTTATTCAGCTCTCTGCTGGTTTTCAGCCACTTCCCCCGCTACTCACAATCAAATTGGGCCCTTCTGGTGCTGATTCCCAGGTGAGTGGGTTTGTGTATGTTCTAGGACCCTGTGGATCTCTCCAGCAAGCTCTCCTGTGAGGCTGGGAGTTTCTCCTGCTGCTGCCTCAACCCCCACAGATGTTTTCAATCAGAGGTTTGAGGCTTTATTTCCCCTCGCTGGGACCCTGGGTTGCATGGTCTATCTCGCTCCCCAGTTGTTCCTCCCAGTTTATCTGCACACAAATGTGGGACTGCCCAGTCCACAATCTGCCACCTCACCCAGTCCGCCAGCTGCCGCCTTGCCGTGAGTCCTCTCTGCCCGGCTGCCAGTCTCCGCCCCTTCTGCCGGTCTGGGTGAGTGTTTCTTCTTTAATTCCTTGGTTGTTGTACTTCCATACAGTTTGATGTTCTGGCAGTTCTGGTTGTTTTTTGTTTTTAAATTTGTTGTTGTCCTTCTTTTGGTTGTGCGAAGAGGCACAGTGTGTCTACCTACACCTCCATCTTGGCCAGCAGTCCAATACATTTCAATTCATTTGGTATAATTGATATTTTAGCTTTTTCAAAATGGATTTTGGGGTTCTCTAACTCATCTACTCCTCTGGTATGGAAGGTGATTCTGGGGACCTGTGCTGAGGGAATGCTAACTGTCTCGTTCTTGGGCCAGGGTTCTCCTGCAGACCTTGCCTTGATGGTGCACAGCACATTCAGGTGGGTGAAAGGTGGTTGCAGCAAAGTCTCCTGCATCTTTTCATGCTAAAAACTGTTTTCTGCTCTTGTACCAGAAACTGCGTGATCCACTGGGCACAAAAGCCTCCAAATTTTTTAAATATGTCAATGCATTAAATTTACTGAGGGTGAAGGATGTATAGATGGTGAAGGACGGGGAAATCAACCAATTTAACTTTCTAAAACTTGCTTCTATAAAGTGATGTATACAAATATGTACATATACGTGGTCAGCTGAATCTCTGAGATATCTGTACAAATCTATCCATATCTCAAAGATTCTACTGGTCTGATTGATTTGGTTATAATTAGGATGGCTGTTGAATAGGTTTTGTCTTAGAAATTTTAGTAACAAGATGCTTGAAGTTGCCAATGAAGATCTTAAGGAGAAAGCCTACTCTTGATTTCTCAGAAACTAAGGTTTAAAAAAAAAAAGATAAAAGCATTTGGCTAAGAATCAAAAGGTAAAGTTTGAGCAGAAGGAAAGATCAGAAATGTGCTTTTCAGTCCACCCAGAAGGCCTTCCTCATAGCAAGAAAAGTACAACAAGGAAGAAAAAGTGAAGCAATTGTAGCTTCTTTACAAATGCCGTGATTTATTGAGTGCTTATATATAGCAAGCTTCCTGCATCTATCATAACTACAATAATCAAAACAGTTCCACAAGATAATGATTACTCCCCAGTATGGAGGGGAAGAAAACCTTGATTTCTAATGCTGCACAGTTAATGGCAGAACTTAAATCTGGACAGGGAACTGTGTGACTCAAAAGCCAGCCAGTTCATTCTTAGAGTTGTCACCTCCAGTACCAACTCTAGTTTCCTAGCGAGTGTCTGTGTAATGCTGTGTTGCAAGGAATTCTAGGGCTTCATTCAAACTCAGCAGGAAAGAGGTGGAGGATTGATTAGTGATGTCTGCCTTGAGTATGGGAAGGGGACATGGTCATACACCGGCCATTCGTTTGTCATTCCTACTTATACTATGCCACCTCCCTCATTCGGATGTTCTAACTTCAACTAAACTAATTCAGAAAAGAGGCCTAGGCTCAAGGCTTATGTTGGGAAGGCTGTAAAAGCAGCCCCTTCCAAGTGAATTCATCACAAAACAGGATGGGGGCAGAACAGAGAAATTATTATGAACTACTGAAAATGACTAGAAGAAATTTGTGTGCTCAATGAGAGGTTATCATTACAAATTTTTCTTTCATTACTAACCCTGCAGGCTCAGTTGATCATGTCGCTCACATTATTTAGCAAGTGGCCTTAGATGTAGACCATGCAACAGTAAAGCAGTGAGACCTGGGAACGATATGCCAGAGGGTTTCAAGAAGATTCTAACAGCTATGCTCCTTTTTCCTAATGGGCAGACAAATCTGAAGCTTCTCTGGTTAAAGTGAGAAAGGGCCTCCCATACTCAGCCTTCCTGTTGATCTCCTGATAAGCCCTCGAAGGATCTCGGCGCAACCCTGGAGTTTTCTAACCACTGTTGTCTAATTCTCCTACTAATTCAGGCAAAGAAACCGAGGCCCAGAGAAGTGATGTGTTTGAAACAGAGCTCCCTGGGAAAATTCCCCTACTCTAATTTGTATTTTTCACCAGTTTAGACATGTGAATATTGACTACACTTCTTCTTGAAACGATGGTTCTTTACAAATAGAAGATGCCTTTCACTCAAATCCTGTGCCGGTAGCCTCTCGCCACTGTCACCTAAGTTCTCTTCATTCCACGCTTGGCACTGCCTCCCATATGCTGGCGCTACATTTTCTCTCTCCGTCTCTCATCGTCACACAGCTCCTCTGGGAGGGATATTTAAAGACTGGTCTCGGGGACTGCGGCACCACCTCTTGGACACTGTGACTGTCCAGAGCTGTGATTGCGTCAGGATCTGAGGCCCTTCAGTGAATGTGCCAGATCTACATGCACTGTGTGACTTCAAAGCAAGAGGTCCTGTTATTTTCATTTTCGTTGATTATACTCATTAAAGTACTCTTAGGAATTTCATTTCAGTTTTGATTCTGCCATTTATTTTGTTTGGAAGAACATTATTTCAAGTTCATCCAGTGGAGTTTAAAACTGAAATGAAAGTATTAGAGGCTATTGTATAAAAACCATGAAGTATATATAGCAAGCTAGACCCAAAGTTCTTGGTTGTGCAATCTCTGAGAAATAGCGAAAGAGAAATGCCATCAAATACTGATAACTTTTTACAAACTGCTACCCCTCCCCACCAGAAAGCTAAAACGGAGGAAAGTTATCATCTGTGCCATGGACATCATCATCTTAATACCATTTGTTTGCTAAGGTAAACCCATTCATAACAAGTTTACACAATGCTTCCCACCATCCCACGTCACTAAGTGTTGAAGCCAAACTTTAAATTAAACTATCACCTTTTCCCGGTTGACACGAGGGTAAAGCATGATCCTCATATTCTCTTTCCCCTTGAATCTTGACCTGGATGCTCGTTTAACAGATTATTAAGGTCAGAGTTCCAAAATATCATTCTTGCAAAAAGGTCATGTTTGTACTTAGAGGTCACAGCTTCACAATGAGTTTTGTCTACTAGGAAGGACTCATCATATTTGTTTGAAAAGAGCAGCCCGCGCTTTCCAACATAAATATGCAAGCACAAGGCCGTTTCCTTTCCCAGGCCCGTGGGCGTGTGGATGGGCTCTGTCTGACCAGCATCCCTGTGGTCAACTTGGCATTCCACGCGGAGTGACAAGACAGCTGGATTACTAACTAAGCCTCTGAAATGCAGTGGGATCAAAGTCAGCCTCACCACCAGGCACAGGAGGCATTGCTCTCCGCCAGACTGGAGGGGAGATGAGGTCTGTGGTCCACTAAAAAAAAAAAATTAAAAAGCAGGGATTTTTTTTTTTTTTTGCTTCATGAGACAAATGGAAAAAAATATGTCATGGTTAAGAGCAGGGAGTATGGTGTCAGGCAGATGTGTCTGAGCTTAAGTTCCAGCTCTGTCACTCCCCAGCTATATGATCTTGACAACTTACTTAACCTCTCCAAGCCTCAGTTTCCACAACTTTGAAAAAGAGCATAACACTAGGACTTACTTCCTGGAATGGTAAAGAGTAAATGAAAGATAATTCTAAAGGGCTTGGCAGAGCAACTGACCGTCTCAGAAAAAGCACCCCGTGAAATCAGTGACAGGTCTAGAAATACTCTAGGCTAAGCTGCCCTATAAACAGCCTTGGCCATCATCCCCAGCTCCGTGGCCCTTACGGCTACAGCTGATGTCCAGACACTTGGGTCCTGGCAGGCACGCCCTCCTGACCCCGTCTTCTCTATGCAGGCACTCAGTGCTCCAGGGAGATTGGCTGTAAAGTGAGCCTCACCTCAACACTATGGATCTTCCTACTATTATACTTCTAAGTAGGATGACAGCCTAACCCCAAATATTTGTAATGTTGACAATGTTTCCTTTATCAGAATAAAGTCAGCTCCAAATTTCAAACAAACAACTTCATAATGAATTGAAACAAAACCTGTTTGCCAATCAGGACTTTATGTCGTCAGTAGGACTAACGGCGGCTTTATTGTTCTAACAACAAAGTGAAGCTCCTTGAACTATAATTAATATGTTTTATGTAAGACTGTTACTGTCATGAGTAGCAGTGAATTAGATCTGTTGGACTAGATAGATCTAAAGCAAGCATGTGACACATATGATCTCATTGGATCATCATGTATCCACTGAGGCAGGTTCCATGGTTACATTCTAGTCGGAGGTAAGAAAACTGAGGCTCAGAGCATTTAAGCAACAAGCCCAAGGTTGCTTATACAGTAAGTGAAAAACAAAACCATGACTATAGAGCCCAAGATTTTGGCCCCTGCTCTCTACGGTCTCCATATGACAAGGAGTAAGGAAATGGAGTGTCACCCAGCACTGGACTACAAAGGGATCACGTTCTTTCAAGACAAAGTCTGAACTATGTATGAAAATACTGCTAAGAGATTCTACCGTACTTATCATTTTCAAACCAACATAAGCGTGCATTCCCTTACCCCATCAAATTTTTACTGGAGAGAATCACCAAATCACCCCAAGGTCCTAAATGTCACGATCTCTCATCAGTTATCTGGTTGTCAACTCTTTGCTATGAGGCTCTAAAGTCCATGTCCTCTTAACCCCCAAATTGTATTATGAGCACTGCTGGTTCACCTTTCCCTGAAGCATGAGCAATTAGATGGTGCTTAGGAGGGTGAGATGCCAAGTGGGATTTCTGAACATCTCAAAGCAGGCTTTCAGGCTAAACTCTTGGCTATGCTGTACGGCTTTAATACAACTTAACAACACAGAAGCACGTGAGCTCGATGTTTGCAAGAACTTTGCCTCTTCATCAAGCTGCAGTTGGATAACTCACCCCAACAAATTTCCTAAGAAACTCCCGAGAGGCCTGGATATCTGGGTTGGACAGTTCAATGAAATTTCCCATCATCCCCTCTTCTGTAGCTGGTACCTCTCGGTAGAAAAGTTTAGCTCTGGCATAGAACTGCATCTCACCATTGATGACTTGACTTGTTAATGCATACAATTTCACTGCAAATGAAATAGTATTAATATTATTGATATTTATAGGACAGAACAAATTCAATCTTATCACACACTGATTCCCTCTTAGAAACCTGCACATTTGTGCCCTGAAGGAACAGATACTGGTCTGATGTCCGGAGACTTGCTCCTGGGTTTGGCTCAGTGACTTACTTGCTCTGTAACCTTGGGAAAATTTCTTAACCCCTCTGAACTTCTGCTATCTATGTATAAATCGTAATCATGTGGCATTTTTCATGATTTAATACTTTATGGTTTAATACAACTATATCTTATCACTGTACTAAAAAAGCTTAATAGTGTTTGCTATAGTAGAATATACAATGTCATAAGTTTTACAGTGAGTTTTATCATTGAGCTCCAAATATTTCATGAGAATCTAATCATTAATCCTTACTTCTAATCACAAGGTAGATTAGGGGTAGCTGTTTTTTCATCTCTTCTTCAAGCAACTCATACCCAACTACTTCTTGATACCAATATTATAGAAAAATGTGCTTAAGCTCTATCTTTTGAAAATAGAATAATAAAAAGAGATACAATATTTATTGAGCAACTATTTTGTTCCAGGAAGTGGGCTAGGTACGTTATACTCTGATATACTATGTCATTTCACTATTTCAGAAACAATATGATATATTATTTTAAGACATTTATTTTTTAGAAAAATGTGCATCCCAACTTCTGAAGGGTAAATATTGAAGTGTGTTTTATAAACCAGAATGCATCCTTGAAGACGTAAAATATTTTCACTAGAGCACATTCAGGAGGAAATGACAGAAACTGAATGAAAGGGAAGAACTTCTGGTCCAAGACTGTAGGCTGAATACATGCGTTTGTCTCCCCTCCTTCCCAATACTCCCCAAGAATTGCTTTAATAAACTCCACCCATAACAGGGAAGAAAATGAGAGGGGACCACTGATGGACTCATGATTTTAACAAATTTCTGGAAGACAAAGGGCACACAGAGCAATGCTAAAGAACTCGCAGCCCCGCACAGTTGCAAAAGGAAGTAAGAGTTAATAAAAAATCGGTCTGCATACCAACCAGTGAGGGGACAGATGGCCCCTCCCAAAAGCAACAGGCATCACAGCTATGATCCTGGAGGTGGGGGGTGGGAGTATGTCTCCTCTATTAAAAAAAAAAAAAAATTAGGGAAACAGCCTCCACTACCTAGAATCACAGACCCCGACCTTTACTCCTAACTGTGAATAAATAGTGATTTCCAAAAACATGGGATAACATGGCAACCTGAAAGAAAACATAGAACCGAGCCCAAAGGAAATAGAAATAACCCAGGAAATGGATGTGAATTGAAACCAAAACTAAACAAAAAACTCATATGTCCTTGGAGAGATATGAGAACTGGTACATCCATAAATGAAAAACACGATGCCAAGAAGATGATCATTCAAAGAATAACAAAGAGTTCCTAGAAATTAAAGTTTTGATTACCAGAAACTTAGGGATATAATATTGAGTACATTTATCAGGACATAAACACACAAAAAAGGAATAGAAAACAGAAATAAAAAAGATTAGAACTATAAAGACTTAATTCAGGAGGCCCAACATCAAGCTGATTAGTATTCTCAAAAACAGAGAAAATGGAGGGAAGAAAATTATTAAAGAAATAACATAAGAAAATTTCCTAGAGCTGAGATTGTAAGATCCAACAAGTACTGAGCAGCATGGACTAAAAATAACAATAATTAAATAAAAGCCACATTTATGCATATCCTTAGGAAATTTCAAAATGCAAAGAGTAATGAGAAGATTCTAAAGACATTTAAAGGAAAAATAGTGGTTCAACCTTAGAGTAGGGTTGCCAGATTTAGCAAAAAAGAAACAAACAAAACAGGATACAAAATTAGTTTTTAAGTTCAGATAAACAATGAATAATTTATTAATATAAGCATGCTCAAAATATCACACATCGCATGGGGCATGCTTGTACTAAAAACTTATTAGTTGATTATTTCAAATTCCAATTTAGCTCGCGTCTTATTTTATCTGGCAACCCTATGGTCAAAAGACTAGAATCAGGGTTGTAACATACAACTCATCAGAAACACTGGAAGATAATGGAGCAGTATCATTAATATTCTGTGGGAAAATTATTTTGAAGCTAAAATTGAATCCCCAGTCAAATGTGAAAGAATATTTACCTCCTATGGATTCGTTCCTCAGAAGTTCCTTGAAGTTATATTTCAGCCCAGTGAAGGTTAAAATCAAGAGAAGATATTTGGCAAAAGATGAAATTAAGCCAGGAGTCCAATGAAAAGAAATACCCAAATCACAGATATTTATCAGATCTAGAAAGCAATCAGTTTCTATCACAACAGAAAACATAGGCTTCAAAAACAATATCTTCAAGAAGTATAATGAACTGGATTCTGGACAATAGACAGAACAGGTAAGAAGACAGGAGGCAGTGATATCCTACGGAAGATGTATTTTCAATCTCAACCACGAAAAATGAAAGACCGTTGAAAGCTCCAAGCAAAATATGCAACAGCGCAAAAATGCTACGATCAGGATGTGAGGCAAACCAAAACATGACATAAGTCCAAGCAGGAGGAATGTAAGAGGAGAGCATCTATCTAACCTTAACGAGGAACATCTTTCTTCAGGTAACACCAAGATTGTGAGGCTGGACTCCTGCACTGCTTGGCTCTGAATGGAACAACAATTACATCGGCCCAAATTTTGATTCTAAAAGTTAAAAATCCAGTAGACACCACTTATATTGAAGTGCTCCATTGTAATTTGTTCCATCTGGTGGAGTTACCTCAGTATCTTCCCCACTTTAAGCCACTGGAGCCAGCGTTTGGGTCCTTGAACAATCACAAATTTGCTGTAAGGGATATAAGGGCCAGTCCCCACGCACATCATTTTCTAGAAGCTAAAAATACTATTTACTACATTTTCCACACATATTAACTATTGTACATCGTTATTTAAAAAATACAAATCTTTTACAAGTATTAATAAATATGTAGATGATTTTTGCCTTTTTGTACACTAGTTAGCTATCGATTGAGAAAATACAGCATTAAAAGGAGAGTCCTCATGTTCAAAAGCATTGGGAACTGCTGACCAAACCCATACTTCTTCCCTCGTGCTGGGTAAAGTGTTGTGTACACAGCAGGAGGCTCAATAAAGGGTTATAAATTCAACAGGGATGACAAAAATCAAGTGTCACCAGCTCATTCACACGGTTGTTCCAAATTCCTCCGTATGTCTCAGACGACCAGGCTAGGAAATCACAGTTCGCGGCGTCTTCCCAGAGTCAAGAGCCGCCTTGGATCCCGGGCGAGCCACAGCTCGGTGCCCTCCTTGATCCAACCAAAGCAGCGCAGCCGCCACGCTCATCGTCACCTGCTTAAGTCAACTCGTCGGTGGAGTCTATTAAAACCCTTGATCTGGAAATGGGAGCGGACCATTATGCCAGCGACATTTAGACCACAAGCGAATGCCAGCCTCAGCAGGGGTCAGACTCAATAGGCCCGTTTTTATGGTTATGGGCTCGAGTTCTCATTTTCACCTAATTGACAGGAACGTTTCACTAAAAAGATATACGAGGCGTCGTGGCCAGCCCCAGGTTCTCCCCTCCTGATAGCTCCTGCTGTGGTGCCAGCGGGCTCAGATAAGGTAGTCAGTCATCCACTTGTGCCCCTTTGTTACAGAAATGCATCTAGTGGCTCTTCTTATAGGACGGCAATGCCCCTGCAGCTTGGGGTAGACTGAGACAGAGACTAGATATCTCGGTTCTTGACGTTCTGTGGTACTTACTCCTTGACCTGCTTTATGAACTGAACTCCCGGAGGCCTTCCAACGGTGTGCTTGTTCCAGAAAGTAAAGCACAGTACAAGTTCACTTGCCCCAAGTAAGAATAAAGATCTATGAGTTCTCTAAGAAAAGTGTTGTTCATAGCTACGTGTGTATCGTGGCTGAGTATCTTCTTTTTTTATTTTTTAATGGTTGGATATAGCTGTTTTTGGCTTTATGGTAGATGTTAGACTTGTTTGACAACTGGAAATTGATCTCAGAATCTCCAGAGGATAAACAGGCAAGGTTGAGACAGTGAGTCTGAAATTATTTGAGACAGAATATTGGGTCAAGTGAGCCTTTTATTTACAAGGAAAGCCCAATTAGGAACTACCCTTATGAAAGGCAAAGCGTTCCATAAAAAAGATTTGCTGGTGAACATATCCCAGTTTTGTCATTAAAGAAGTAATGGTTAAAATGGAGGGAGGGAAGGAAAGAAAGAAGGAAGGAAGGAAAAAAGTATCTAGATACAATAGAATATTATTTAGCCATTAAAAAGAAGAACATCCTGCCATTTGCAACAATATGATGGACCTTGAAGGTATTATGCTACGTAAAGTAAGTCAGACAGAGAAAGATACTGTGTGATCTTACATATATGTAGAATCTAAAAAAAAAAACAAAACCCTGTATCTATTTTTTCACCAACAAGGGAGGGTGGGAAGTGGGACTTTATCAATGTCTCTGGTGGAATCTGAAGGTCTGGGCGTGCCAGAATGCTAGAAAGTTGTCATTCCAGGGTCCCACAATTGCCGTGAGAGTTCCCCTAGGTTTTATCTCTTCCCTGTGTGCTTTCGGCATCTGGTATTTCTTGTCTCTAAAGTAGTACACTGCCTACCCTCAGAGTTTTAGAGCGCGTTTTCCTTTTCACCTGAGGGCTAGTTCCGTGTTTCCTAAATTCTTTTCAGGCTTCAACACAAATGAGGTGAACAAAGGTGGGAAGGGAGGGGAAGTTCCCCCCTTCAGCCCGGGTCTCCTCAAGCTCCGCCAGGGGTCTCATCCCCTGCCCACGGGCAGAGTGTCTTCCTGACTCTCTGCTTCTACTGGAGTGTTGTATGTGACCTACTGTTGAAATGTAAAAGGCCACAGTCAGGCTGGGGTCCTGGAGACTTTTCCTGGTAAGGTTATGCATGGGAAGAGTCAGCTTCTGATTCAGCAGCTGCCAGGCCTCCGCTGCACCTCTCTCGGCCGCACCCTGTCACCACACACCCCACTGAAATAATGGGTGGGTCTCCCTCCTACACTAACCTCTTCAGGATAAGGCTACATCTTTGTAACCCCAGCACTTGCTGTTAGGCTTGACACACAGTAGCCTCCTTCGAATGTCCACTGGTGTTTCGTGTCTCAGCAAAGCAGTGAGTGGCTGTACGAGAAAGCTGACGGAAGCACACACAACTCACCACTCGGACAGTGTATGATCTCTATGGTCCTAACTAGGCATACCCAAATAATTAAAAATTAGTGACTATAATTGATCAGACATGCACTACATATGCTAAACGTGTATATCTAATGGAATCTGTCTCATCAATGTTGTATCTATAGAAGAGAACAAGGCATTAAGAGATCAACTAACTTGCCCAAGACTGAGTAGCTAGGGAGTGACCCAGCGGGGGTCTCAACCCAGGTCTGTTGAAACCCAAACCCATATCTCATCTATGTCACACTGCGTCTGAAAGTCCGCTAAATAAAAGGGGGAATTATCTGGTTCTCCGTGTCTTTGAAGAGAGATAAAATGACCCGGCAGCACTTGCACCGTGGAGGCAAGAGGAGACACTTGAAACCGTACCAACTGCACCGCGAGTGTGGAGAATGAAAGCAATTTGCAAAATGCCAGTAGCTGCATGCTGGGCTTCCTTGGGAAGTTCCCAGCGTCTCGTGGGAAATGTTTCCTATCAACTCTGGCTTTGAATTGTGATGGCAGGTGGGCGACCCTTGTTCTTGATTTCCTCCTCAGTGACTGATTCCTCTCAAAAGGGGTAAGTGAAGGGGATACTAACAATTGGTGGGTACCACCTGTGTACCAGGCATTGTGCTGGGCACTTTGATATCATCTCACACGTTGTCTCTTTTGATGCTACACACAGTGATGCTATCAAAGGGGCGTGATGCTGCAAAAACATCCCATAGAAATAAGTGTTACAGCCACGTCCTAACCCATAACCATTTAAAGCCTTCGTTCCTTCTGCTAAATTTCATGGGGCCATTATTCTAAATGGGATGTTAGACTAAGCCTTTAACACTGTCCAGGAGTAATAGACTCTTGCCCAATTTTTATTTAGTAAATATTCAATGACTTCTATGTATTCAGAAGTACCCTGTGGATAGTGCTGGAAGAGTTATTGAGGAGTAGCTTGCGTGACCATCTCCAATCGGGCTGTGTGTAGACAGGCCCCTTTGAGCACTGGTACCCAGTCTGGAGATTTATACAAATCATCTTCCTATGCTCCTTCCCATCTGTGCACAAACAGCCAGCTTTAGAAAATTCACGCACTCCAAGCCTCTAACTGAGTGTGGGCTTGTATAACAAGATCACATGAACCTCCTCACTGGCCTATCTCATCGATGATCTCAGTAGAAAGAAATCTGTCTAGATTTCTCTTCCCAATGCTCTTCCTAGATTATTTTATATTCCTGTCAAATCAAAAAATGTGGTAAGACTTATGTTGCTGCCCCCAGTAGGCATGTGGCCATTTACATGGGGAGATGGCAGCATGATTTTGTGGTTAAAAAAGACAGACTCTGGGGTTAGACGGCCCAGATTCTGATCCTGCACCACCCCCACCCCCACGAGATCTCTGACAAGTTACTTCACACCTCTGTGCATCCTTCTTCAGACAGGAGGTGGGGATAGCAGCGGCACCTAATAGGGGTGTTGTAAGGACTAACTGAGAAAATATGTGCAAAATGCTGAAAACAGTAATAGGCTTGTTCCCATTTCTTTCTGAAGACCTGGTGTAGATAGGTCTTCCACTGGAGAGTTGAGCCAGGGCTATTTTAGCAAATGTCCCCATGACCGAAGGTCGCTACAGAGGGTGCTGGTGTGAGAGTGGCTGCCTATCACAGGCTGTCGGAAGGAAGAAGGAAGGAAAGAGGGAATCAAAGAGTCTGGTCAGCCACTGCTGTTCCCCTAATCACCCCAAACAACAAGCTCTCTGTGCAGGCTCTGCAGCACAGGCTCCCCAGCCTTTTAAAAGAAGGGCTTTATTTTCACTTCTGTGGAGCCTTGAAACCATCAGACGGAGGGGAAGCCAAATCTAAAACTCCCCAGCAGAGCGAGAGAGAGAGCACTTCCACCGGCCGAGTTTTATTTCCACATGGAAAAGCTTAAAACGCGCTGCAGCCTGAAACTCCCTCTGGTGAATTCAGCTCATCGTCTCTGGTGCTGCCTGTCCTGTGTGGTGACCTTGAGGGGCCCGGCTCCAAGAAAGGGAAAGAAGAAAATTGAGCACTGACTACGTTCACATATCTAATTAGTTGCATTTGATCCTTCTGACAGACCTGCAGTTCTGAGCAAAATGATGCTCAGAGACTTCAGTAGCTTAGAGGTGACTTCTCTATCAACACCATTGTCAGAATTTGAACTCAGGACTTCGCTGGCCTGCACTTTGTTATTAGTAAGGGGCCATTTAATTTAACAGATATTTTTTGAGCTCTTCCTATGGGCCAGGAGCCATGGTAGATGGTAAGTACGGATGGAGGTGTAGAGGAGAACAAAATAAATAAGTCTCTGCTCTCACAGGGACTAGAGTCCAGTAGGGGAACCGACATGTAAATGCATTCCCTGAATGTACGTTACACTCTCCTGGGACAAAAACCAAGGGCTGGGGGCGTTAACCAAGGGTTTGGGGAAGCCTTCTCACTGGGCACAGTCACACTGTCAGATGGGACATGTGCGCTGACTCCTTTCTGCACCATCCAGAGCTTACGGCATTTGGCTGCTTTAGAGGTACTTTGGTTTTGCCAGGAGAAGAGAAAAAGCTGCAAAAATTCTGAGTATTCACAGAGCTGAGAGTCTGCCTTCCCTGCACCCTCAATTTGAAGCTTTTGAGGGTTCACAAGAAGTTACTTGCAGATCTGTCTTCGTTACCAGATTATAAAGTCCTGAAGAACAGAGACTCTGTGTCACTAATGTCTGAATCTTCTCCAGTGCGCGGAACACTCGGAGCTCCATGAGGCCTTATTGCACTGATTATAACTGAATTGATCCAGAAGAGGAGATGTCTGGTGTTGCTATCTCTAAAAAGCCATGGTTTCCCCCATGGCATAAATATTTACTAGCAACCAAATATGCGTGCACCCCTCTCACAGCCCAGCATCCTTGCTGTTAGACAGGGGCGCGTGACTAGTTCTGGGCAATAATCTCTAAACAGATGTAGTTATGCTTTTCTGGGACAAAATATGTAAGGGCTGGTAGGCAAACCTTAGCTCCTGCCTTCCCTTGCCATGGTGACTAGTGATGATGTAGGTGGTGGAGCCTTTATTCTCCTGGATCCCTGAATGCCTATGTGGAACGTAGCCCCTGCCTCCCTCCCCCAGTAATGCACATAGGAATGATGTAGCAAAGTAAAACATAAACTTTTATATGTTCAGCCATTGAGATTTCAAGGTTAGTTTATTATTGCAGACTAGGCTGGTCCATACTGATTAAAATAGCTCTTGGTGGTTGAAATCAGAGAGATACTCTGGATGGGGCTAGCTCTGTCAGTCTCAGGGACAAACTGTCTGAGCTGAGTCACAGAGTAAGAGAAAATAAGCAGGACCCGTTTGTGGAAAACCAGCTAAGTAAATGGAGTCATCTTTGGCTTAGAATCAATTCATGGTTTTCCCCGCTGTGTTTACGGAGCCCTGTGGGGGTGCCACAGAAGTGCCCTAGGGTCACTGGGGAGGCCAAGAGGCTAGAGCAAAGCAACAGAAAAACCTCACTTTTCCTGTGTTTTACTCTGGGCTTCCATGGAAGACTTTGCCTGAAGGTTTGAGTTTCTTAGTGAATGTTGTTTCTCAAAGGCTGGAAATCACTGATAAACCAGCAGCACATTCACAAAGGAGAAAAATATCAATAAAAGCAAAATGTCTATTCTAGGTAGAGAAAAGAGGGTCGAGGCCAAATGTAAATTATTCTCGACTTGTCCCAAACAATTTTCAGGAAAGGTTGTTTTATTCTTATTTTTTGATTCATTTTTAACTACTTTCAGAGATGAGTTCCTTTTCTCTCTAGTCATTTTTAAAATGTGGCAGTCATCTGCCCCTTTATCAGTTGTTGTGACCGCTGCTTTATGAGAGTTATTTATCGGCAATGTGATTTACCTGAAGGAGCCCTGGTTTGGGTATTTGGTGAGATCTTGTCACCTCGGCATTTTCTTTTCCTCGTTTGAAAAAATAAGAAGGGGCTGGGGGAGCGGACGAAACGAATAATGACACCCCATATATCCCATAGTGTGGCTGTGAGGGTCTGTGAGAAATATATAAATATGGGAGGAAAGTATTTGTATGTCTAGAAGTGAAAATCGCCTTGAAAATGGCAATTTTTTTTATTTTATAAAAGGAGGCTTTGGCAGACAGCTAGCATATAGTTTCTTGAATGGAATTCAGAGATTATGTAGCCCCTTTCACGTCTGGAGCCTTGGCCACATCATGTGCACAATGGGGCTTTCAGGCAACCTTAAGAAAACAGCCTGGGACTGATACACACTGTTTCTGCTTTCAGCGGGGGAAAGCATAAATCAAAAGGGGATACTTCACTCTTTAATTGGAAGTTATTTCCTTTCCAATGCTGTTCAGAGTGCCCTGAAGTGACCACTTTCACAGAGACTAAGAAAAGCAGTGTAGACAAACCAGATAAGCTTTTTATTGCCCTATTGTCTAATTCCCTGAAAAGTAGAGGAAATAACTAAAATGGAAACACACTGCCCCGGTTTTTTCTCTTCGTATCCAAAGACGAAACTAAAGTCTGCCCCTTTTAAATTCTCTGTTAAAGGATCATGTGGCGTGTGTAAGCATGCACACGTGCACACACACACGTGTGAGCACACACAAGGACACATTGATCTAGTACCACTAGTTAGTCTCTCTTTGTAACTCTTAGTTGATATGACACTGCATTAATACTCTCATCTTTGAGTTACCCAAGGTTCCCACCTTTCTGTTAAACATAGAAGTGAATTTCTATAAGCCTGGTACCCAGGCAACCAACCCCCAGAAAAGCAACTTACTATGCCTGAGGGTGCATGGAAGTCCCGAAATAGAGACCTGATTTGCCAGGCAGCACTTGGTCTTTCCACTGTCCACAAGGAATGCCATTGACACATTTAGGCACACGGACACCTTCGTGGGTTCTCTGCGTCCGAGAAGTGTCCTTGTTCCAACTGCTCTCCCAGAAGTCCCACCACCTCGCACAGCCCCTTCAGTCCTTCCCCTTCCTCATCTAGTAGCTCTGGCTCACTTACCCAGGGGGATTTTCTCCAGCAGGTAGAGATAGCTCTGAAAGAAGTCATTGCGAATGGCTTTGTGAAGGATAAAGGACATGCTATGTCGACAGAGCTCATCGTCAGTCTTCTGCCAGCGGGATCTAAAGGCAAAATGGGCTCCCAGGTGGGCCATGGAGAAGGGGGACAGTATTATTCCAAGAGCCAGGAAGCTTGCCTGGCCGTTTCTTTGAATTAGCTTTCTCTTCCCACACGAACTTGAGACTGTCATTTTAAACCAGTGCCCTCTCCATCTATATCAGGACAGGCCGTCATGAGGTGTTGGGGGAGGGTGTAGCGGGCACCAGAGGTCAGGGTCTTGGCACCTCCACCCGTCTGATTGCTTGGGTGACACCATTCCAAGCCAGCAGGTGCTAAGTAAAGATGAGAACAAGCTGAGGGAGAGCCTGCCTCCTCCAGGGAAGAGCACACCTCCCTCCTTCGGCCCCAGCCGCTCACACCCTGACTGCTCGCTTTCATTGGACCCCTAAATTGGAGCGGCCTCATTTCCATTTCAAAGAGTTGTGAATATTTTGCAAGAGATCCTGTTCCCTGATTTTCATCCATTCCTCCTGGAGCACTGAATCCTCAAGTTACAAGGACCCTTCAAAGTCATCTTAGCTACCCACCCTCCTTTCATCAGTACGATTTCACCCAAATTGTCTCATAGAGATGGGTATGTGTTTCCCATTTTGAAGGGGCTTCAAGAGACACAATTATATGAAAGCCTGTTCTGGTGTTAAATATCCTTCTGTTAGCAAACTCTCCCATCTAGCTTGCTCTAAACAACTAGCTTGTCAGGGAAGCCTGCTCCTTCCTCTCTGCCCATTGTGATGTGATTTTCCTCCTAGGTGCTCATTTTGTTTCTGGGCTGAGTATCTACTGATTGTCCCTCCAGGTCCACCCCGTTACTGTGTCCTCTGGAGGCTGAGCTGTCTTGACAACATCAGGGGACTCTCTTGCCCTCTGGCTTCTAGTTGGGTTCATCCAATGGGTTGTGCCTGCAGGCACCTGGGGGACAGCGAGTCAGCCTTTTATTCCCAACACCTTCCCTATGGAGATGCCAGAGGCTGACTGCTTTGGATGGTGGAAAGTCAGAGCTCCTGTCTGGGGGTCTTCCCTTCTGGCTCTGATAACTGCTTCGGGCTTCAGGTTAGTGATATACCAGGCTGTTGCAAACCTTGGAGAAATCCACTACTACTGATATTTCCTTATACTTATCCACACTTTGTAAAGAGCCCCTTTGTGAAACTGGCTTATATTCTCAGTCAGTGAATGCTGTCTGTTTCCTGTAAGGATGATACTACCACATCACCTGTTTAATGTTCCTAGGAAGAAAGTCCACAAGAACCCAGTATTCTGTCGGTCTCACCCCATGCCCTCAAACACACCCACACAAACAAATGCGCGCATCACAGTAGATGGTTCTAAGGCAGCCCTTAAAAATCCCCACGTCCTGCCTGATGTTCACTCTCAGCTACTGTCCTTTCCTGAATGCGGGCCAGCCTCACCGACTCTCTTCTCAACAATAAAATGTGCCAGAAGTGATAGACGTCACTTCCGAGATTAGGTCATGAAAAGACTGTCTTGGCCGTCTTCTGCTCTCTTGCCTGCTTGCTCTGAGGAAATCCATCTATCTGCCTGTGTGAGCTGCCCTATGGAGCAGCCAACACGCCAAGGGACGAAGCCCTTGGTGCAGCAGCCCAGGAGGAACCGAGCTCTACCAACAGCCAGGAGTGAGTGGGAAGAAGGGCCTTCCTCAGCCAACTAGAGAGAAGACCTTGAGTCGGCTAAGCCACACCCAGGTCACTGACCCATAGAAATTAATGTTTGTTCTTTCACGCAGCCAAACTTTGAAATAATTGCTTACAACACATCTTCAGTGAAGATTTTTAAGATGTGGAATGTAACCATAATCTTTTCGTCAGGTTTACTTTGTGTGTTCATTTTTTACTGGCACAGGACTCGAGGATTCCATTTGCTCGACTCTGACTTATTTCCCTAGGCTTCTGTTTTCCCATTTCCCCTCCATCCACCTCAAGGGGGAGCTATTTAATTGGGGGTAGGAGAGGTGGTTTGCACCCAAGGTTTCGGGAGCGCCCAGATTGCAGTCTGAGCTATCCATGCTCCCCTCACCAAAGCGAGTGGTTGGTGGGTGAGCGCCTCATCCAGTCTCGAGCGAGTCAGTCAGTCCGCGGTGCGTCTCCGGCTCCAGAGCCCATCAGAGAGGGGCACGTCACCCAGGTCTGTTGTTTCTCGTGCCAGCCCGAGTTTGGTTTTCCGCGCCAGCAGCATGGCGTCTCCTCTAACGTAAATATACCATCTTGCCCCTTTAGTTTTCACTAAGCAAATTCTCATAAGTATGGAGATAAAGTAGCTGATGTGAGGGGGGACCCAAAAAAAAAACCCCGGAGTTTATTTATAAAAAATTGTGTATTTATTCTTACATGTTTAAACTTCAGTCAGTTTCCAAGGACTCTCCATCTGATGCAATGCACCTATCTAGATGTTTTTTCCACGGCTCAAAACAGTTTTTGAACTCGTCAATTTTGATACCTTTTAGTGCTTCTGCTATTTTTTGTTTCACTTCCTCCATGTCAGCAAAATGTTTCCCTTTGCAGAATTTATTCATCCAGGGAAACAAACAAACAAAAAATTCGCTTGGCATGAGATCGGGTGAATAGGGAGGATGGGGCACAGGGGTCATGCCATTTTTTGGTCAAAAACTGCTGAATGCTCAGCATGGTGTGGGCAGATGCGCTTGTAAATCACCCTCAAGAAATGGGCAAATGCATTGAAAGGGTCTTCAAAGAAATTCATTGAAATTGAACGGAGCCTCTCACAACAAGGTCAGCTGGTGCACTGGGACAGATGGGTTCCTAGAACACTCACCTAGTGGGGGAAGCCTGAACTACAAGGGACCTGCCCTCCAGAAGATAATTCTGTTTTTTGCTGCCCACCCCCCCCCCCCACCCCCGACCCCTTGTATCAAACAGAACAGGAAACTTTAAGTGAGACTATTTAATTGTGTTAAGAAGGAAGGCTCTTAACTGGAATTTAGAAGATTTGACTGAGAAACTCATTTCCACCACTCACACAATGAACAACTTTGACGAATTCCTAGTCTCTCTGATGACAATGGTGCACACCTCATGACTGGTGTGAGGACTGAATGTGTCCGGTGCACAGTACCACGAGGCCTGGCACTCAGTACATATTGAATGACCACATGCTGTCTGTTAGTGCCGTAATCTTTGAAAAAATAGTTGATAAGTTATAGGCCTTGAAAATATCTTCTGTCTCTCTGAGATTTGTGGGCTCGTGTTCAATGTGACATTGCCTCTTCTGCAATTTCACCATGTATTTAGGGGATTATTTGTACTTGATGCCGTTGGGAGTTGAAAGGAGAAGAAATTCAAATGAAATGCGCTTTTAGGGCTCATTCATCTGCCCTTCAGAACTTTCTGTTGTTGTAGGGAAAACTAAGCAACAGAAGGGGAAAACTAAGGGATCTTTTTTTGTTGCTTGTATCCGTCAATACATCTAACAGGAGGCAGGTTCTTAACCCCAACATTTTAGCGATGTTTTGATAACCTCTCGTGGGCTGCGAAGGTCAGGGTGTCAGGCCCTAGGAGAGAGGCCGGAAGTCACTGACTCCAGCTACTCAGTGGTCCTTACTTGGCGATTGCTATTGGCAGGTTTCTCAGTTTTTACAGAACTGATGTTCTTTCACTGTATGATGGACATTCATGACTTGTTTGGAGATGGATTATTGAGTGACCCAAGATTTCTGTGTTTCATAGCCGTAGTTTCTGTGTGGGCATGAAAGACGGGTCGGTTCACACAACGTGCCTTTGTCTGCTTGTGTGTGTCTCTGCGAGGCACCTTAGACTTCGGGGCTGTGTCTCGCTCTGGAGCAGCTTGCCTGGGTTTCCGGCTCACTGCACTTGTTTCCTTCGGTGAGTCATTTTTCTCACACAGCCGAAAGGCTCCGTTTGCTGCCACCTCATAGCCCCCTTGACTACGTTCATTCTGAGCGAGCAGGGTTGTGGTGCGGATCCCTAGTTGGCCACGGGCCCCCAGCTTCCAGGCAGGAACGGCAAACAATAGGTGCAGAGGAAAGAAATTTGATTACAGCCAGAGAAGGCGGAAACTCTGAGTTTCTCCAGGTTGTTTTGTCTTCGCCCGAGGGATCCTTCAGTGAGAAGTAAACTACTGTTAAAACATAAATGAGCATGGAGAGAGACTCAGAAGTAAGGATGCACTAGGCCCTGTGGAGAGCATGCTCATTCAGTGGTGAGCTAGCTACGAATGAAGAGCCACTCCATATAAACCACTCATCAGACGAGCATTTCATAATCCCGTGAACCGAGCTCAAGAAGTCTCTGGGTCAGCCCCTGCATATCTACCGCTAATGCTATTCCAGACACATGGAATACCAGAGGAAGATGAGGTGACTGTCCCCACCTGCCCGGAGTGCTTGGTGGAGCACAGGAAGCCTGTCCGCTGGGCGTCTGCACCAGTCAGATTCAAGGTCAGCAGTCAGGCCTCAGCTTCACCATCATTATTAAATGGAAATGGGGCTGGAGACGAATGACCCTTTGCAGCTGGAGAAATATTTAAAGCCATAATTCTGAGGTTAAGTCATTCGCTTTCACAGGCGGAAAGGCTGGAGTGACCCCTGGAGGGTGCTTTCCTGTCTCACTGAGTGGGGAGGGGCTGCCCGGCTCTCTGGAGGGGCTTTGATGCCCCAGGCATTAAATTCAAAAAATGCAGTCACATCTTTAATAAGGGGGATAATGTGGCTGCCTAAAACATCTATTTGGGATGTGTGTGGGTACTTTTCTCATTTCCCTCATTGATGTGAATTGAGGAAACCATAAAATATTCAACTTCATAGTAAACTTTCTCCTCTAAGGTACAACCATGCTTGATGTCACATAATTAAATCTTTCAATGTGACTTCAGGTGCCTGAACGCGCATAGAATGCTGTCCATGCAAATTCGTCTTTGCACATTTCCTCTAACCCAGTGGCATTAGATAGTGAATAATGAAAATGAAATTGTCCTTCCTTTTTATCTCACGTAAACATACGAGAAATAGGATCAAATCTCGGGTCGAATTCCTCATATTTCAGTTTCTCCTTCATTGTTTCAACCCTTGTTCTGGAGAGGCAAGTCGGGGGAAGGAGCGGAAATGCAGGCTTGAGTGTAAGGAGGCTCTACTTGGTCAGCACTGACGTGCCCCACAGGTCGGGGCAGTGCTGGAGGCCTGGGCAAGCAGGTGGGCTCTGGCCCCTGCCTTCACGACGGCCAGAAGCGCAGACTTGAATGTTCATACCTGAGAGATCTGCGTGGACTTTTTCACTTGAAAACAGTGTTCTGCTCCCATCCCCTCCGTTCATTGCGCTTCTCCTTTACCAGACAGACAGCCTGGCTCCCACCCAGCTTGCCCCTCACTTCCTGCTCAGCTACGTTTCCCTAAATACGTGAGGCCCCACACTTGCCCCACCGTGCATGTAACAAAGCAGATTCGGGGTTCAACTGGCCTCCGCTTTGAGGCTCAGCTGAAAGAGCGCACACCAGGACCAGACAAATTGTAGCAGCCCTGAGTACTGAAAAGAATATGCTGTCCCAACCACAAAATGAAATACAAAATAAGAACATTTTGTTATTTGAAATTTGCCTCCCAAGTCTCCCTTCCTCCCCTGCTCTCTCTCCCTCCCTCCCCCCAACCCCTCTCACCCACCCAGGGACTCAGGATGTCCTCTGGATAATCCAGCATTGAGGACAGTGTTTCTCAAAATGTGGACCTCATACTACCAGCATCAAAAACTTCTAAAGGGAAACTGGAAGAATAAAGCCTTTCTTCTTCGCCATACTTCTATATTTTTTTAATTTTCTAATTGACTGGGTTTTTTTAAATTATAGAACACCCAGTGTTAACAAATGTGACATGCTGTATAAGCTTCAGGTTTTTTTCATTTTGAGAATTACATAGTTACGCAAATACAGTCGGGACCTCCTTCCCATCCCTGTTGCCCTGCAGCCTTCCTTGGAACATACATACCAATTTGAGGTGTGTATCCTTATCTAAGTTTGTATATGTGTAGTATAAATGTATTATACTTATCGATAAACAAGATTCTAATTGTCTTGTTAATTTTTTAAGTGCATGTAAGTTGATATTCTGCAATTCACTTTGCTCAGTCAACAGTATGCTCTTGGCATGTTATCCAGCTCGTTCCATGTCCGGTGCACAATGGGGAGAGGGTGAGAATACACACACACACACACACATCCCGTGTGTGCACAGAGCCCATTCATTTTAACTACAGTGTAGTATTCCACTGTGTAACTGTGCCACCTTGTATCTTTCCCTGTCAGTAGACACCTAGGTTACTCCCAGGCTTGTACTGTCACCAACATGCCTCCAACAGCCTCCTGGTGCACGTGTGTGGAACTGCTCCCCAGGGTACACCCAGAAGTGGAACTGTGGGTTGTAGATTGTGCACCTGGAACCTGGCCGCACATGACAAAGCTGCTTTCCAATGTGGATGCATTAATGTTCCTCCAGCAAGTGTGAGAGTCTCAGTCCCCCCATATTCTGGCTAAAATGTGCGATGCTTTTTCAGTTTTGCTAACATATGTTCACGGGTGTTCCACAGCTAATGCTAAGGAAGCATTGTTACAGTGCCTGAATTGTTCCAGACACTGTCTCTGTGCTTTGTATCTAGTAATTCCATTGACAGCACCTCTTTGAGAAGTTACTTTTTAAAATCCTCACTCTGTAGATAAGGAAACAGAGGCACTAGCAGCTGCATATATGTGCCCAAGGTCACATGGTTTGTAAGATGTCATCGAGCCGGGGGTTTTAACCCAGGTAGCCTAGCTCCAGTGTCCCTTCTCTTATCTTGCCAGGCACCACAGCACCCAAGCCTGAGGAACCCCTGCCAGCAGGTGTCAGGCCGTGAAAAGCCCATCCCTCAGTTCCTGGAGTCTATCCCATTGGAGGCCATGCCGTCACCTCCAAGTTTTCATTCTGGCTTTGAGCTCCTTTTTGTGTCTGGTGCCTAGAAGTTTCCAAATCATTTTCCAGCGCAAGGAAGTGTTTAAATCTTCTAGTTGTTCTCTTAGTATCTCAGGCTGCTCGAACAAAACACCAGACCGAGTAGCTCAGACACAGACGTCTGTTCCCCACAGCTCTGTGGTCTGGGAAGCCCACAGTTAAGGTGCAAACTGATAGACTCATTCTCAGTCTCCCATAGCTGGAGAGCTGCCTAGAAAACAGAAGAAAAAAAAAACCAACATTTTAAAAACTCTGTTATCAGTAAAGCAGCAAGAACGTCTTCTTGTCGCACATTTTCCATCTCAAGTTACTTCTGTGGGGCTCTCCTGTGAAAGAGGGAACGTATACCCATCTCTTCCACCATGCAAGCCACCGCAGGCCCTGGGAAACCAGACGCGAAATGGTTGCAATGGCCGAAGGCTGTCACCGGGGACGAGGGATTAGAACCTGGTCAGAGCAGCAAATAAAAAAAAATTTAAAAAGCTCTTAAAAGAACCTGACAAGGGAAGCTTAAATCTTATTTAAAGGGCTGGGCTGTACTAAGCCTTGAAAAATTCAACCCTCCCGAGGACTATATCTCACTGAGAAAGCTCCGTATGAGTTTATCATGTATCCAACACCTAGACATTGGGCCTCGGAGACCACTGGGATAATATTTCCTCTGGATTAGCGCCGCAGCTTGGAAGTGACATTTGTACGAGGCAGGCTTTTAAACTCCAGGGCTTTTCCAATTATAAAATGATCACTCCAAAGGGGGAAAAAGTGCTTTCTGCAGCGGGAGGGCGCTGTGATTTACGTCTTGGAGAATCTTCTTTTTCCGCACAGTTACTTACTGGAATAAGGAGGCCCAGTTTTTCCTTTTGTTTTTCACTGAAGTTGTCTTTTGATTGGTACGCAGGGTGAGGCCTATGTGTTTCCGTGTGTTTTTATTTCTCCGGTTCCATGTGTCCGAAAGAACGGTTGTAGGAACGAATCGTAGTCGTAGGCGACATCAGCAATTAGATTGTACGCATCATGCAGAAACCTCAGGAAACGCCCGCGCTGGGCCTCGGCAACTTCCGAAGCTTTCCTGGTGAGTCCGTCCCTGCGCAGACCCCAGGGACCGCTCTCCGACTGCTCTGTCTCTCTGATGGAAGCCAGGCAACAACGAAGTGAGGCTGAAAACGTGTCCCTCCTCTACTCTCAGTCCGTCTCTCAAGGTCTCTGGGACTCCGGTGCAGTCTCTGACGATCCCAAGGATAAAGGGTACTTTGGATGAATTAACATCAAGTGACAGCCAAAGTGATAAAGTACTTGCCCTCCTTGGGCCATCTTTCCAGGCTGATTTTAATAGCTCTTTGGCCAGGATGTATGTTTCGAGCAGTGGCGAACACGGACAGCTTCGGGGACGTAATTTAACGTAGTGTATAGCTCTCTATTTACATTTGTGCACGCACATCCAGGGTATCTGGGGAATACGCAGACAGATTTGCATCTGAAGCCAAGTGAAGCCTGCTAACTTTGGTTTCCCTTCAGAACGGCAGGCTCATTGACTCATCTTTTCTACCAGCCTGTGGCACCTGCTGCTCCGAGGGACTGAGTCACAGACCCCGCCTGAGTCACGGCGAGTCCATCACCTCTGGTAGGAAAACGACTGAGTGGGTCAGTAGAATGTATTATACAGACAGTCCCTCCCTCTCAAAAGTAAAATAAATCTCGGAACCAAATGTCATAAGCCAGATATGAGAAAACAACATTTTTTTTTTACATTTCCACATATTTTATAGAAAAAGGATTAGAAACCTGGCATGAAGAAATTCCTAGCTTCAATTCGCTTACCCACTCAGTCCTCACCTTGCCTTTTCTTTCTCCACCCTTCATTTCCTGTTCCTGTCTTCCTCTTCTCCTTCTATTCTCTGGGTTCTGAAAGTCTTTATTGAGGCCTGAATGTCACGGTCAGTTCCCAAGTCATAGGAAAACTCTGCGTGTACTCAAGCGCTTTTTCCAAATCTCGGTTCGCAGGCCGGCACTCAGTCCACTGAGTCACACACCGGCCAAGCCAGGATATGACGTTTTGATATTTGTATATCTTGTGGAATGTTTACTAGTTAACATATTCAACATCTCACCCTTACTTTTTTTTTTTTTTTTTTTTTTTGGTGAGAACAGTTAAGATCTGTTGTTTTCACAACTTTCCAGTACACGCTACACTGTCATCAACTAGAGTCGCCCTGTCCTACTTCGGCACTGCAGAATTCCTTCATTCTGCTTATCTGACACTGACACATTGCCTGCTCACTCCTCAATTCAAATGAAACTGCTCGATTCAAGCCCCTTTGCAGGGTTCTGTCTCCAGGCCCTCTCCCACTATTGGGATGTGGCTTTGGTCCTAAAGCTTATTCAGCAAAGAAGGGAAGGAAGAGCATTCCGAGAAGAGGGACCAGCCTGTGCAAAGGCCCTCTGGCCCAGGCAAGAAGGAATCTATGCTAAGTTTTATGGATCATATTAAAGAATTCGGTCTTAATTCTCAAAGCGTAGGAGCCACTCGGGGCCTCGTACGGAGAGGTAAAGAAGGTTGGGGACAGGGCTGATGTCACTGGGTTTGCATTTTGAAAAGGTGATTCTATCCACAACACGGAAAACAGGCGGAAGGAGGAAGACAATGAAAAGTTTGATTGTGTACGTAGCCTTTGTCTCAGAGATAGTGCTGAAAGGAGGGGCCTCTGTCACATTATGTGTAAAAAAAAGATGTAGTGGTCTCTCCTCCGTTTATTTATTCCAATGACATGTATTGTGCACCAGCTATGTACTGATTTGGGACTGGAGCTAGATCAGGGACCAATAAAGTTCTCTGCCCTCCCAGAGCTGGCGTAACAGACAATATATAACAATGAATAATAGGGACAGGGTGATCGGGGGAGCCCTTTTTGAGAAGGTGTGTTTTAAGTAAAGACTCCAAAGAAGGTAGGCATGGCCTGGCAGGCAGGTGTCTGGGTGAAGAGCATTCTGGCTCTGGAGCAGCCAGTGCCAAGCCACTCAGGTGGGAGCACGTCTGGCACGTGTGCGCCGCAGCTGGGAGGCCAGTGTGCCCGGAGTGGAGTCCAGATGGCAGAGGAAAGCAGAGGTGAAAACGGAGCGGGGCTGGAGCATGCAGGGTCCCCAGGGACATGGGCAGTGCTCCGAGTGAGAAGAGGAGGTCTTGTAAGGCTGTGGGTAGAGGAGGGCCGTGACAGGTCTTCCTTTTTAAGAGTCACTCTGCCGTGGTGTCGAGACGGACAGTGCAAGGCAAGAGGGGGCCAGGATGCCAGGGCGGGGTCTCTGCTGTGAACCAGGTGAGAGGTGGCCGCAGTTCAGACCATTGTCACTGGGCTTCTGAAGGGCAGCAGCTGCAGCTAGAAGATGCAAATAGAGGAAGATGTGCATGCATCTGAGAGAAACATATTTTAATATTAAAACACTGATCGATTCAGCAATGCTATTGAATGTGAAGTGTAGGGAGAATAATGTTGTCTTTTTGACGTGGAAGAAGGCACCAAGTATTACCTTCCCGTGCACCATTTCATGGGAAGATTCTAGAGAATGTGCTATACCAGAGCAAGGGTGTGAACCATGAGGGAGACGCAGGATTGTTTGTTCTAAATGAGACGAAACTCTTAACAATTCTGTTTGAGTAAAGATTACAAGTCATGGCTTCTTCTCATTTATAATTCTACTCTAGTTCACCAAATACACCTCAGAAGGATTTATAATTTTTCACAAAAAGACATGTTCATTTGAATACTATTTGTCAAAGAGTGATGAATTATTAAACAATACAACCAGTCAGATTTGCAGATTTTAGAAGTAATCTATTTCATAGGATGTAGCAACAAATTGTAATGTCTGGGTGTCTAAAAGACTCCTTTGTACAAATAATACATCCAAGAACAGTTTTAAACAAGTAACAAAATAGGCAAATATATTTTTTATGTAAATCTTAAGACTACACAGGAGCGTAAAGTTGAGACCTTTATAAACTTCTACCAGCCATCATTTTATCAACAAGCGTTTTATGACACAAAAGACTGTACCCGCTCCAGGCGACTGTGAGGCACGATGGGCGTTTTCCCCTCCTGATTTTCCTTTTCTTTCAGGAAGGCCTGAAATTTGTAAGGCTGAGAACTGGATTTTGATTAGCACTGAGAAAAAAATCAGCAGGCCCTTGAAGCTCACCGCTCACATTATGGAAATTAAAGGGCAGAATGCGCTTATTTAGGAGGGGACTAAGAGGCATGAAGTATTTTGAATCTATAGGATCCAGGAAAATAGGGAATCCATGTAAAAAGGGAAAAAAAAAACCCAGGCTGCTGGTGAAAAGACACCTCCCTAATTGCAGGTGTGCCCTTGTTCTAGAAAATCACTGGTCCGCCTTAGAGCAAGAGAATGGAAGTCTCCAGGAGGAACTGAATAGATTTCCAGAATTGTTGGATGTGGTAGGAGCAGATTGACAGAGTGTAGGGAGAAATTGGCGATAGGTATGTAAAACTCTGAGGAACTTAAAAAAGGAGGTATTTATTGATTCCAGAGAAAAACAAATGTTATAAAAGCATTAAAATCTAAATCATTATAACTATATGACATAACTGTGAATATATAATCATAATAGTACAAATATTGAAAAGAAAAAATTGTGCTTTAACACCTTAAAATAAGAAAGAAGTGAAGTGGGGATAGGAAGTGGCATGTAAGAAGCCCAAGTCTTCAGTTTCCACTAAAAGGATGTCAATAGGTCATAGTATAACTGAAAAAATATTAAGAAGTAGGAGTAGCAGCATGGTATTTAGAAATAAGCTGGTAAATGCAGAAGAAACAGTAAAAAGAATTGCATCTGGAGAGCAGGAATCAGCAGTGGGTGCTTGGGTTGGGGCAGGGGACCCCTGGACCTTCGGTGAGCCCCGTCCTCTCTACCATCAGAGTCAGTGGACTCTCAGGGTTTGAGATGGTGCCAGTACTTTAAAAGTGATACAGGGCAGCTCCATGGCTCCCAATGCAACAAAGACACGTAGGACTGGGGAGGCGAGCAGCATGGACAGGTGCTTGGTGACCTTATCTCTATTCCTTTTCCATGGAGCTTCGGGGAACTGGGCACCTTTGAAACAAGGCAGGACAAGGGGCAGACAACACTACTTCATGTGTAGCCAAGTTTTTAAGGCTGTGAGACAATTTTGCTCTAACCAGTGCCCTGTGCACAGATATGAGTAGGATAAGAGGTGAAAAGTCTTGGAATCAAGGCCCAATTTGAAATACTAAAACCAAAGCTTGCATGGGAAGTGTTAGTTTACAAAATGAGTTTATAGACAGTTCCTGATTTACGATGGTCTGACTTTTGACTTTATGATAGTGGGAAAGTGATGCACATTCAGTAGAAACTGTACTTCACATTTTGCATTTTGCTTTTTTCCCAGGCTAGCGGTGCGCCCTCCTGATGCAGGGCAGCGGGTGAGCTGCAGCTCCCAGGGGGGCCTTCTGGGGCAACGACCAGCACTCTCCAGTGGACTCTGTTCCCTGCGGTTTTGGATGTTATGTTCTGGGTGCATTTAAGGTAGGCCAGGCTAAGCTGTGATGTCCAGTCGGTTTTGTATGTTGAATGCATTTTGACTTATGATACTTTCAACCTGTGATTGAGTTTATCGAACCCCCGTCGTAAGTCAAGAAGCATCTATGTGTTCATTATCCCAATTGACTCCTTCAACAATCGTGTGGGGTAAGTAAGACAGAAGTATAGACTTAAAAACAACTCACAGTGTGGAAAGATAATGACTTTGAAAATGTTTTAGCAGCAGCATTTGAAAGATTTGTTCTTTTATTTCTTCTCCTCTATATTTGGATACTATTATCCAATGACCTTCACTTAAACAGAATTTGAAAGAAATATGCATAGTGACATTTCACTACTTACCCACTAGGGTTTCACTTAAGCCTAAGTTATACACACACACACACACATAAAAATGTTCATATGTAAGTAAAGCTAACATAATAGGAAAAATATTGTATACCCAATCTATCTCAAGATTAATATCAATTCTGCAAAATTCAGAACTTCCCTACTCTAAGCACCTTTTCTAACTCTTTATTATAAGTATTCAAACTATGTTTGGAAGTAAAAAATTATACAGTAAGTAATCTTGAGGATGAATGTCTACACAGTAAATCTGATTTTCTTCAATGAAGGTTCTTACGTCTCAGGAATGCTCATTGGTACTTGTGTCTTGATTTGGTTGACAGCATCTCAATTTTATAAAATAACCCATAGTTCCTCCACAAGGAGTTGTGACCAGAGAATGATAGATAACCACACTCACATTTTAAGTCCCTGAGAAAGAATTAAATGATTCAGGAATGATGTTCTTGAGTCTACTCTGTGCTGAGAAACACTAGTTTGCACTGGTAAGCGTAGTGGGCATTGATAGCATTATGTATAGGCACGTGTTAAGATGTACCCTTTGAACTAAATCGAAGCTGTGCTGGACCAGCACTGATTCGATTTCATCATGCTGTGTAAGACCACAGGGCCAAGACATCATCACATGCAGTTTCAGTCTTCAGCACCATGGCCAGCATCTGTTGGACCCATAAATTTCTGCCTAGGCTTACAATGCGTTATCTTGGGTAACATTTGATGCCAGAGGTTAGAAAATCCTTAGGTCAACCAATCAACTACCCATGTAATCCCTGAATTTTTTTCTTCTTCCATCCTGACTCTGGGTTGAATGATCAGCATTATCCTATGGTAATAGTGATACATGAGTTGTATACCGTTCACTTTGTGTGCATTACATGCCATTGAGTTGGCTCTACCCCCTAGTGACCCTGGGAGTGAGTGATGTCCGTGATGCCCTGTCCTCAACAACCCTGCTCAACTCCTGGAGACGCATGCTTGTGGCTTCCTTCATGGAGTCAGTCCAGCCTGCATCGCCCACTTGGCTAAGCCGTTAACATAAAAAATTTTAGGCTAATGCAGTCCTGTAGCTCAGAAAGAAATGTTTATTCTAAACATGGAACTTTATTGTAGTGTCCGCTATGGGCTAGTTTACTTGATTTACCGACTTGACTTATTACCACAGCCCTCCATGGAGTGTAAGACAAACTGCTCTAGGTTCCTAGGAACTGAAATGGGCTGAGAAGGAAGAAACTAGTGTGAGAAAGTCACAGTTCTGTGTCTCAGAGAATTCACACTCTACTGGGAGATAAATATGCGGGCGCAGCAAGCTATACCTCTGTAGCACAGTCTGCAATCCACACAACAGTTCTGGGGGAGCCTAGGAAAGGGAGAAACCCGTTCTGCTTCAAGAATCAGTCACTATTTTCCTGGAGGTGGCACTGAAACATGAGTCAAAATCAGACAGGGAGATGAGCCGGAGAAGAGAAATCCAGAGGAAGCAGACTGCGTAGCTAAGGTGTAGAATGTACGTGGTGATTCGGTGTTGCAGACACCGTCTTAAATGACTGGAAAAGGGAATTTGTGGTGGGGAGACTGACAAGGAACCGAGGAGCCAGACTGGAAACGTCCTGCAACAGCACGCTAGCATACAGAAATCCAAGTAGTACTCTGGTGAGACCAGTGTCCTTGTGGGGACAGGCACCAGAGAGCTCTGTCTTCTTCTCTCTTTCCACGTGCACGTGCCTTGGAAAGCCCAAGTGAAAATGCAGTGAGGAGGTGGCTGTTTCCGTGCTGGGGAGAGGGTCCTCACTGGGATCTGACCCTGGCTGGCCTGGACGGGGACCTTCAGAATTCTGAGAAAGTGCATTTCTGTTGTTCGAACCACCTAGCCTTTGGTGTTTCACTGCGAACGTCCAGTACAGCTAATACAGCTCGTAAGTAAAGGAATTAGAATAGAATGGGCTCCACATCCGTGACTTCCGCCAGGTGTTTTAAAATCTAGTAATCTGGCTAGATAAGAAAAGTGCACATAAAATAGAGAGGGAAAGACAAAACATTATAAAATGTTCAGCTAAACAGAATGAAATGTAAGGAAGAGGGTATTATTAGAGATTTCATAGAGGATTTAAGGATTGGTATGGGTTTGGCTAGATGGTAAGGAGATGGTTGGGTGGAAATGGTAGAGAAAATATAGTGTAAAAAGAGCAGAAATGAAGCTGCAAATTTGGGGAAAAGGCTCTTGTATTTCACAGGAGATCTGGGATCTGAAGCAAGATTCACAAGGTAAGACGGGCCGTGGCTGAGACGAGAGCAGGGCCAAAGCAGGCTCAGCAGGAAGAGCACATCACAGTGGAACTGCCTGTATCCCCAGGCAGCAGGGGTCATTGGGTCACCCTGCCAGGATGGAGCCCCTTTACCTCAGAATCCAGAGAGTGTGATGCCCAGCCACCCCTAATTCAAGGGTCTCCTCTGGGATGGGAGTTTTACCAGAGGGTACCTCACTAAAAAGGTCCAGTGTGAGGAAGCTCTTCAGGGATCAAGAAGCAGAAAGGGCTAGAGTGAGGACAGGCATCTATGATTGGGATGGGTGCCACAATGTCGTAAAACATACCCAAGATTTGTTCTCGTCAGGTGTAGTGAGGCCGGCAGATCCAGAGATGGCTGCCCCTGAAGACACTTGAGCACCCACAGTTCCCAAGGAGAGGAGCACCCCACAGTTGGCAGGGCCCCCTGGGGAAGCCTGTGGGTAAATCAGGAGGCAGCAGGAGAAAAGGGGAATAATAGGCCAGAGCCTTTTTGCGGAAAGGAAGGAGTGAGGCAGTCTATGTACACTGTAAGCTTAGTGTCAGGTAGTTTGAATAAATTCTGGTGGACTCTGGGCTCTAAGGGTGGACTGTCTGGTCCCTGGCCCTGGGCGACTTGGGGCAGGGGAACTATTGGCTTAGTGCGTGAGAATTTGATAAAGAAAGCAATCGGAGGGAAGGGTTTTGGTTGGTTGGTTTGCATATCAAAGGTGTGTTCCTAGGCAAATTGTTACTACGTCTAGGAACTAGGTCACCCTGGGAGGGGCAGCCCCTCCCTGAGTCTTCAAGACCCCCAAAATGTCAAATATGGAAAATAAAAAATATAGTTAGGACACAAAACACTCTCCAGAATGTGTAGGATGAGAGAGTAAGCTGAGGCAGTAAGTGAACATTTGGGAGGCAATGTGAGCCTGATAGCTGGGTCTTGTAATGGGTCATTTAGCCACTTGGACTCTGACAGACAGACAGACAGACAGCTGCTTTCTTTCCTTTTGTCTTAGAGGGCCCGTAGCATTAACAGGCTACGTTTGAGGGCAGTGCACAGGTGGTTATGTAAATTTGTGAATAGACTCAAATAACTGTATTTTCAGAAATTGAGGAAGTCCTTTAGGCCTAAGCAGGGTATCATACTTCACCAAATCATCCCTTCGTGGGTTGCAACAAGGTACCTCCAAATTTATGATTACATTCAGGTATCGGCTTACTTAACTTTCGATCTCTGGCCCAGTAACTTTTCATTCTGAACATATGTTTAAAACAGACATGATTTTTAAACCACATTTTATTAATGGGCTCTGTTTTCAATGAGTTTCTTTGTTTAACTAATGCTACTTTGTGCTTGATTTGGTTAAAAGCGGTTGAAAATCCCTTGAACCTCGAATGTATTATTATATCTTAATGCCATTCTCATTTATGGAAATATATGTAAAGGAGCAGAAATATTTATTCCCCTTCTTTTTTCCTTCTGTCAGCTCCCTCAAAGAGGGTTAATTGTGCTTCTTTAAAGCAAAGTGACAATTTTTGATACAGGTTTATTTAATTTAAAAAAAAAATTACATAGAATAATCAAACATGAGTGTTAATGAGAAACATATGTGAGGCTCCAAATATTCTGGAAATGAATGCAAAGCAACATTCCCATCAACACGGGTCAGGTTTCCTGGCCTGTTGCTGCACATGAGAAATCAGACAGCATGAGCCGGTGAGCGTAGGTGGGTGACCGTTCATGACCGAGTACATATCCGTGCGTGTTGTGAAAGGCCTGCTTCTGCTGCGGCTCCCAGCAGCCTGGAGAGTCAATCTTTTACATGGAGCAAGACACACTCCAGGACATTAACACTCTGCCGTTTCCAAGAGCCTCTGTTCACACCAGCTCCAGAGGAAACACCATGAAAGAAGGAGCCTCAAGCTGCTAAAAAGCACACAAAGCAATAAGGAGAACCAGTTCCAAATCCCATAAAAGTGGAAAAGGTTTCGGGAAGAACTGCCTGTTTGTTCAGAGAGTGCCCACAGAGAAGGAGGGTAAATAAAACTCAGTACCTGTTAGATTTATAGGCAAATAGTCATTATCTACTATGTGTAGATGAGTGAAGGATAATTTTATGCAAACCACAAGAAGTAATTTCAAACAGTGCGAACTAAGCCTGCACAGTAAGAGCAGGAAGTTCAGGGAGGAAAAAAAATAAGGAAATGGCATTTTCTGTGTGGTGTATCACCAACCTGGGAAATCCATTATAGAGCCAAAAACTGCAACAGGATTTTATAAAGGCACTGGCTTGAAATAGAGCTATGCATCCCCTAGGACTTGTATGGTGATTTCATACCTACAGCAAAATTCTGCTCCCCATGATCTAATTACTAATTGGCCTTACATAGAGGATTATGGAGAATTAGTAAATTGGAGTTTTTACATAATGAGTGTACAGTATAAAGTCTTTAGGGGCCTTCACGGCACATTGAATTTTTGAACGAATCAGTTTATGTCAAATATTGGGAGCCAAGCACCCTAACCAGTGGAGCTTGGGATTTCATGGACCTGTGTCTCAGAACTGTATAGCTTTCTAATCAAAATACTGCTTTTATAAGATTTTTCAAAAGCAGGACATTTTATTTTGGCCAAGTTGAAAATCTCTTTAAATTTGGTGGGTTTTAAATTGGAAAGCGAAACCAGGGTTTTTCAGGTTCAGATTTCATTTGCTCTTCACCCGGTGCCGTTCCCTGGGTGGTAGTGGAAGATAAAAAGAAGGCTTTTAAAGGGCTACATAATTGCCTATTAATAGATTCATGAAAATAAGGGCAGCAACTTACTGGAGTCCATTGGAAAAGCATGTGAGCGTTAAAACACTGAGGAAAATGTTCTCAGAGCAAGAGTGCAGATTTTAATGAAACTAATTTTGTTGAAACGGTTCGGCTGAATTATAGGCTCCAGCGACTTCACACTCTGGGGTGGAAGCATATTAAATGAGCTTGCAGAAGCTTTGCAATCAGAAAAAGTGGGTTTCAACCTAGGCTCTGGAGGAAATGAGGGAAGATTGGAGGAAGGAAGGAAGAGGGATGGAAAAGAGCACACATTAAAGAGTTTCCCTGTATCAGGCACTTACCAAGATGCTTTCATGTATACTTACCTCCTGCTGCTAGGTGTGTGGTCTTGAGCAGATGACCTTACCTCCTTGGGCCTTAGGTTTCTTATCTATATATTAAAAATAAAACCAACTATGGTGGGATTCTGGGAAGATAGTAGTGGCAATATAGCTTTTTGAGTTCTCCTAAATCACCACATTCAAAAGACAGTACCAAAAAAAACTAAAATTAAATTTAAAAAAAATAAAAAGATAGTACTTGGATAGCAAAAATAAAAATCCAATAAAACTGAGCAGCAAGGAACAACACAAATGTCAAAATACAAGCAGGTAGAGAACAAAGTAGTGACGGCCACAAGACTTGTGTATTGTTGTCACTTGTGTGAGGGAGAAAGCAGGGGAAATGAGGAGTCATTGGATTCTCCTGAAGATAAGGGAACCAAAAAGCACGTATGAGATAATGCCTGAGTAGTACCTCGGGTCAGTTTGAGAAGAGGGGCTGAATCTGAGAAAGGTATTGTTCACCACAGCAGCACGTGAGTATAAGGCACCTGCTGTCAGCCTTAGGGGTGAAGCAGTCTGCTGTCTAAACTCTCAAATCTGACCCATCAGAACGGGGCTCCATATTTAGCCAGAATGAGACAATAGAGGTCAAGGAAAGAAGACACAGATAAAAGTGGGAAAGTTGAAAAGGGCTAGGAAATCTCAGAATGTAAGATGCGATAGCTTTGACACTGTAGGCAAACAGCAGAAGAGGAATGGCCGTGAAATTAGAAATGCTACTTACTGTTAATGGTACAGTTGGACTTTGGTTCTTGAGTTCAGTTAAGAAAGAATTCAGAGCCAAGAGCCTAATGCAAGATGCTTATTTAGAAAGTCACAGAGGTAGAAGAAGTGAGTCAGCTGGGCTGCATGGACTCAGGAAACAAGTTGCAGAGGCAAAAGAAGAGCCCTTGGAGAAAAAACAAAGGTATACTCTGAGAAAGAAGGTGCAGGCAAGTGTGTGGAGGGTGGGGGTGGAACAAGGTCCCTTGTCTTGTCTTAAGGGTTTTTATCAGTTTTCTAAAGGCAGGAATTCTAGGTGAGGTCTCAAGGGAGGGTCTCAATAGAATGTTCACTAGCTTGCCAGGTGTGCCTTTCCAGGATCATGGTCTCTACTGATGGGTCAGAGCTAGGCTAGGGTGTCATAGGTCATTGCAGCTGGCCCTGATGTCAGCCATGCCATCACTTCATCTGTGCTTGCTGCTTTTCTGGCCTGGAACACAACTGAGGCCTAGGTGTTATCTCCAGTTTGTCTCTGTGGTCAACAGACCCCAGGATTTGCTCCTGAGATTGTCTGATGCTGATCAGAATCTTTCTGTCCTGAGGGTTTAATGCTGAAGGGAGTGGTCCTACAAGGGACTGTATGGGAGTCGTAGGAGGCTATTCTCTGGCCCCCTTGTTCGCCCTCTGAGGGGGTCTAACTGCATGACTAATGGAATGCTAGAGGAGGGAAGGTCACCCTGGGAGCGAGGTCCTGGCCTGTAATAGTCATTTTCTCTAGTTTTGCCCATGGCCAGGCACCTGAGACTTCCTGTCCCGGTCACATTCCGTGCCCAGCCTGTTGTTCCTGCTCTGCTCATACCTGTCTAACTGCCTACTGTGTCGCTCCTACTTTCTAAACGTGCAGGAAAGCTAATTTCATAAAAACTTAACAACAAAAAATGTGTTGAGCTCAAATCTCATACAATCACAATGAAGTCACACCAGGAAGAAATGAAAGAGATCAAAACTGTAACGTATTTTTAAAACACACACACACACACACACACACAACTATATGAATGATATAAAACATGAAACAATAGCATGAGTCCAAAGTAGAGAAGTCAGGAACAAGCTGATACAAAGAGCTTCCAGTGGCCCATTTTGCTTTCTCTTTGCTCTGAGTAAATGACCAGCAAGAGGAAAGAGCAGAGCATGTGTCCCTGTAGTTTATCCTTGACTCTCCAGCTCAGGCTTTTCGTGCTTGTTCAACTTTAATGGTATTATAAACTCAACTGTACTGGCAACAGAGTAACCTTGGAACCAATCCTAGCCCAACATCTCAAGGTCTAAAAACAAAAGGTATTTTGGGAGCCATGAAGGTCTTTAATAAGGTGAAATAAAGCCAATCTCACTAAAAACATTGAAGCTGTTCACGCTTCCTTAGCTCAGATGGAGGGATTTTCACCAGCGAGTCCCTTTGGTTATGGTGGAAGTCATCTGGGAACGCTCAATCTAGACAGCATTTCAAGGAGGAGCACATCCTCATGTCCTGAAGAAAACAGATGTAGTAAATGGACACGCAGCATTTCGTTTACTTCGTTTTCACTCTCTGTGCTTCTGGTGAGGGCATCCTGGCACCTTTTATTCAGAGCGGTGTTGACACCCTCCCACCGGACTCACTTGGAAAGAAGTTTGTGTGCCAACCAAGGGAGGAGATTGTTCTGAGAGGAGTATTTTACAATTTGCCAAGCTGGAAGTAGCAGCATCTTATTTTTTACCTGCCCCTCTTAAAAAAAAAAGGCAATGCAGGCAGGGTATTGAAGTGTGAATGAAAACGAAATGAATTTTAAATGTTTTGTCACTAACACACCCAGGAAAGAGTCTGACCTTATTTCAACCACTCCTCAGGGTCTTTGATCTGGTCCCTTTCCTGATGTGGCAGTGACTACATTGAAGAGACAGGGATTTGGCAGGAAATTTCCAAACTCAGAAACAATTCTGTTTCCAATATGTTGTTATTTTTATGACATAAGTGCTGTCTACGCACACATACACAGACAAAATGAGAAAAGGAAGGGAGGCAGAAGGAAGAGATGGGTGGGGATGAGAAAGAGAAAGAAAAAGTTAAAAGCTTTAAAGTCAAATAACATAGGATTTAATTTCTACCCCATATTTGTAAGGTTGGGATCACATCATCCATTGGAAAATAATGTATCAACCCGGGGAGCACAGATTCATTTCCCACCCAACTTCCAAGTTACTATTTTTTTTATTGTGTATCAATTTTTTTATTGTGCATCAAACATTAGTTTGATGCTCTACTTATTTATGCATTTGTTGGTTGATTCTCGTATGTGTCCTGACCGGGGATCAAACCTGCAACCTTGGCGTATTTGGTTGACACTCTAAACAACTGAGCTACCCCGCCAGCCTTCCTTGAGGTTATCACCACTAACTGGCAGTTGCTGGGAACTGGTCCGGAATGCGCTGGCAGTTCCAGTTCTGTTCCTCATGACTCAGAGGGTATGTCACAAACACTTATGTTTTGTACTACCTTTCTCAAAGAGGTGAAGAGGAGAGACACTCCTTGGTGACCAAATAGCTTTCAACTCACTCCAGCAGAGGCGTGTGTGGCAGTAGCTGTCCTGTGCTTTCCAGCTCCAGAAATTTTATGATTCTGCTGCTAAGGCTTCAGAGGAAACACCTGGTTGCTAATTTGGTCATTGCTGAATTCATCCTGTCTAGACCACTTCTTCAGCCCTGAATTGTGCCTGGAACACATCATAGGCACTACACAAAGGTGTGTTGAACGAGAGGTTGGATTTACCTCACAATTCTAACTTGAATAGAAGTGAAATTTCTATCATTATGAGAGCTCATGGAACTGAAACAATAAATTAAAAAGACATGGTGTGCCATCTTTAAAGGACAAAATCGATAGGTAAGCAGTTCAGAATAACAGAAAGTCATTCGACTTGGGATACAGCTGAGATGCCAACCACTTGTTCTTGTACTGCCTATTTATAGACTTGAAATATTTTAGGGCAAGGACTGTGTTTCATTTCATTCTTGTAGCCTCAGCTCTTAGGGGAGTGCCTTGCACAGAACAGGCAGGAAGTGTGTAATGATCCCACACTCACCTCCTCTGTTTCCACAAGGGTACGTGTTAGAGCTCGATCCTGGAATGCATCGCTTTCTACTTCGTTCATCTATTCACTCGTGTGTGTGTGTGTGTGTGTGTGTGTGTACATACTGGATTTAGATAGAATGCCTCAAGGCAGAAATGACATCTGTTCATTTTTGCACACTCATGTCTAAAGCAATGCCTGCTCACAAATTCTAGTGAAAGTAATAAACGGCTTACCTAGCTCGATATACTCAGGTCCTCTTCCTCCTTCACCATGCCAGGCATGTCTGTCCGAAAGTACACATATGGAAGCATGTAGTAGCTATGCTTTCTTGCAGAGAACTTCCAGTTGAACATGCATGTGTATATCTACATATACAAATTTGCAGACATAAGTGTTTTCTGTGTTCATAACTGTGTATGTGTGTGTGAGATGAAACACACACAGCTAACTTACACTGGATGATACATTCACTTGACTACATGTCTTTAGGGATCATCAGGTTGACACACCACCCAGCTGTCTTCTCAAAGAACCTGCAGACAGAGAAAAGCACAGAGATTAACTGTTCGTTTTCCTGTGGGCCACCCCTGTCCTGACCCGTGGAGCAGCCCAATGATGTCATGATCATAGCTACACTAGTTGAAAAGAGAGGTTCCCACCATCCAGAAGAGGTTGTATTTTAAAGGGCCCTTTTAACTGAAGTCTCCTTTGCATTAGGATGTGCCAGGTGAGCTGAAACCACTTTGAGAAGAGAGAAGATGAGTGCGTTACTAGCCAGTGGGTGTGGACTCTTTGGACCACTGTGGCCATTTGATGACATCCCAAAGGCAGTCACAAGGTAAGAGAGGATTTCTTGTGCACTCTCGAAGCACACCCGGATTAAAATTTCAAAGCAATATACTCTCAGAATAAAAAAAAAAAATGCAATTCTTACAGCTCTGTTCTGTATCGGTGTATGGGTAAAATATAGAAAAATCAATATTGCTAAAAGCAATAAATTCCAACATATAACTTTCCTGGATCAAAAAACTTGCATGGCTCCTGATGCCTGAAGAAAATATCCAGGTATTACACTTTCTTTTGCCAGGACGCCCCCAGTTTTGCTCCTCCAGTCTTTTCCACATTGATTTTTCACCACTCTCCCACTTGAACCTAATTCTTTAACCATCTCAACTCTTTGCAGTTACCTAAATATACAATGGTGTTTGGTGCATTTGTGTCCTTGGATATACTACTGCGTTCCCCTAGACTATCGCTGTTATGCTCCCTGCTAAGCAAATTGCTATTCGTCCTCTGTGAGTCCTTCCTGGAGCCTCTGTCTGCCATGATGAGTGGGTTAGTTCCTTTTATGGGCCAGCATTCTACTTGTTTCAATGCTGCCAGTAGGATAGTCATCAGTATGTTCAACAGCTATTTGTTTATATACCTGGTGACCTTGAAGGCTGTCGTTGCATCTGATGTAGCAGCAGGTACAAATTATTAGTCCTTACTATGTGCCAAATGCTGAGACTGGAAGTGTAATTGGCAATTCATACTTTTATACCCTTTGAATCACTCTTATTGGAGACGATAGGGCTATAAAATCAAATCATGTCCATAAAGTACAGTGAACACAGTAGGAGAACAGAGCAGACACGTTAAGTCTGGAGCTTAGGGAAAGCTTCCAGGAGGAAGAGAGGTTTGCAGAAGGAGCAAACTGTGATGGTATCAGGAAAGCCTCCCAAAGCAATGGACCCTACAGCTCCAAAGCCTTCTGGAAACCACCCTTGGAGTGTGGATGCCTCCTGGGATTATTTGTATTTAAATGATTCTGTCATAGGTGGTTTTATGTAGCTTCGTGTTCCTTCTCTCCGCACGCTGAATTATAAACCATGAGGCAGTAATTGCTTTTTCTTCATACTTTTAAACTGCTCACTACTGCTATCAGTATCCAAACTAAAAGTTGACAAAGTTAAGGAGGAAGCTGAAATAATAATAACCTCTGGCATTTTCCTGTAATTTTATAGTCTACAAGACTCTGACAAAATATTAACTCATTTTCTCCTCAACTCAATCTTTTGCAGTGGGTACCCCAATTTTTCTGAATGAAGACACAGGGAGCGTAATTGACTGGTCCAGAGTCATGTGATTAATATGTGGTTTTCAAACACCTGGCTCAGTTGATAACAATCAACTAGCATTTAAGAGATAATCAGCTTGGTATAATTTTACATGTGCCTTCTCATTTAACATTACAAGAACTCTGAGACCTATGAACTGCCATCGTTCTTATTTTATGGACGAGAAAACTGAGGCTTGTAATGTTCAGCTTGCTCAAGGTCAGGGAGTAAGTAAATGGTGGGTCAGGCACTCTTAACGCAGTTCTGACGCCAGAATTTAGCTCCCAGCCACTACCAAGACTGTTCCAAGTACTGAATGGGTGGATTTCTTCATTCAGAGAATAATCCGTTGGGGAGGGGGTGGGAATAAGAGGAAAATGCTAAATTAATACCTGTAAAATTATTAAGGAATGATGATGGCTTCTGAACTTTTCAGTTTATGCTTGGGATTATTTAATTTCATTATGTTATATCTCGGCATGAACTTCTCTTACTTGCCTTGCTGAGGCTTTCTGTCTTTGGTTAGCTCGGGATATTTTTCGGTCCTTAAGTATTGTCGTGTTTCTTGTTATCCTTCCTACCCTTTAACCTCTTCTTTTTATAACCTTTTCTCCTTATCTCTTTGTGCTGTGTTATGTGTTATTCTCTCGGATTATTCACAAGTTTTCTCTTCCATGGTATTTAACTTGATATGTAATCCATCCATTAAATTTACTACTTTTTGCCTTGTTATATTTTTTAAAACAACCATGTTGAGGAAGAATTTACATACAATAAAGTGAGAGCATTGTAAGTAGTCTAATCAGTTGTGACAAATGGGTCCCAGTCCCCTCCAGCCTGCTGGCAGTCTGTCCTCTAGCTGTGCCTGGAACAAGCCCCCGGTGTCTGCTTTCTGTCCTAATAGGTCAGTTTTTCTTTTATATTCAAGAATTCTTTATATAAGGAATGAAACTATGTTTCTTTTATCACATTTTTTAGATTTATTCATATTGTTGCATATATCAGTAGTTTGGGTTGTGGACACCCCACGATTTGTACCAGTCGACACTGATGGACATTTGAGCTGTTTCCAGGTTGTTGTTATTATGCATAAAGCTGCCACGACCATTTGCGAGCACTAGTGTTTGTGGACATGTGTTTTCATTTCTCTTAGGTAAATATTTCTAGGAGTGGAGTTGCTGGGTCATATGGTAAAGGCCTGCTGAGCTGTTGCGGAAACTGCCCAGCTATTTTCCAAGATGGTGGCACCATTCGCGTTCTCACAAGCCATTCAGAACTACCGTTTCCGGCTCCACCTTCTTGCCAGCATCTGGTGTCTGATGTTTTACCAGTGACCATGACAGTGGGTGTTGTGGTAGGCAAAACAGTGACACGCCCCCCCCCCCAAAAAAAAAAAAATTCCCACATCCTAATCTCTCAAACCTGTAAATGCTTTACCTTACATGGCAAAAGGGACTTGAGAGATGTGACTGAAGTTAAGGACCTACCTTAACCTGCAGAGATTATCCTGGATTATCCAGATGGGCCTGCATACATCTTTAAAAGTGGAATTCCTGGCTGTGGTCACAGAAAGATGTGACCAGAGAAGGGGGACCAGCCAGAGGACAGTGTCGAAAGGACTTGGCCCACCGCTGCTGGCTTGGAAGATGGAGGCAAGAGGCCACGAGGGCAGGAATGCGGCTGGATGGCCTCTAGAGGCTCAGACAGGGAAGGAAACGCCTTCGTCATGGCCTCTAGGCCTGCTGACCACTTTGATTTTAGCCCCCTGAGACCCACTTCAGACCTCCAATCATAGCAGTGAAAGGCGATACATTTGGGCTGTTTTCAGTCGTTCAGGTTGAGGTCATTTGTTGCTGCAGGAATGGAAAACTAATACAGTTCCATAGTATATCTCATTATGGAACACATTTACATCTCCCTGATGACTAATGAAATTATCATATGCTTCTTGGCCAGCCATATATACCCTTTTGTGAAGTCTTTGTACAAAGCTTTTGCTCACTTTTAATTAGGCTGTTTAGGTGTTTAGTTCTGAGTTACAACAGTGCTTTTAATATCATGAAAACAATTCCTTTGTCAGGTTATTTATAGCAAACACCTTCTCTCAGTCCATGACTTGCCTTTTCATTTTTTAAGGTATCTTTCAAAGAGAAATGTTAAATTTTGGTGACATGAAGTCAAATTTATTTTTTTATATGAAGGTTAGTTCTTTGTGTATCATGTCTAAGAAATATTTCCTCAATTATTTTTTCTCATGCTTTCTTTTAGGAGTTTCATAGTCCTAGATCTAAGGTTTGTATCTATGATCCTCATAAGGTAATTTTGTATAAGGTGTAAAGAAAGAATTGAGGCCCATTTATTTTCAATAATATATTCAGTTTTCCACCACCTTTTGTTAAAAATCTATATTTTTCCTATTGAGTTAATCTGGCACTTTTATCAAAAATTAATAGAACCAAGTTTCATTATGAGTCCATGATGAAAGAGAGGCACTTCTTATTTCCACTCAGTACAGCTAGAATTCCTGGGTGTTTTTATGCATCACCGACATTTGTTAAAATGCTGAAAGGTGAAGAGCAGAAGGCAGACTAACCAGAGACCCAAGGAATGACACAATAGTAAGTTCCCCAAGATTTTGTTTTGCCTAATAAATCCCATGCTGGGTGCCAGAGAAGCTAACAACTCAGAAAAGCAAATAGGAGCAGACCAAAAAATGCCCCAAGAAAAGTTTTCTCTCACCCAAGGAACGAGAAAGGGGCAAGCTTAGAAGACAGAAAATGTTTCATCCATAACTTCCGTAAGTCCATCCAAATACTATGGAAAAACTATAGTAGCACTCATACCCCTCTCAGCAGAAGCCAAGGGCAGAGCCTACATTTCCACCCTCAGCAGCCTTGACAAGGCACCTCTTCCCCAACAGAGCTTTCTCGTAACCATTTGGTGGTGGTAGGAGACCTTTTACACTGCTGTGTCAGTGGAGGCCACATGGAAAGCAACAGAGGCAGGACTGCACCAATATTTTGGAGTTGTTTTCCAGTTTTTCCTTTTCCGTTATGTACAATACTATTATGATAATTCTAAAACTAATCTCATTGTGCACACATGCTAGAATGTTCTAAGGCATGTAACTAGGAGTAGAACACAAAGCTTTAGAGTATGTGCCTGTTCAATTTTACACCATAATGCAAGACATCCCGATGTCCACTCAAACCTGAAATGTTTACTAACCAGTCTCCAGGGGTCCACATTTTTCACCAGGATTTGGGATTGTCAGACTATTTATTTTTTCACCCTGGTCAATGTAAAATAATATCTTCTTATGACCTCAATTGGCATTTTCCTGGTTACTGTTGAGGTGGAGCATCTTTTCATGCTTTGTATTATTATTCCTGTTTATTTCCTCTTTTTGTTCTTTGTCCATTTTCCCGTTTGGGTTATTGCTTTTTTCTATTTGATTCATTGGAGATCATTTTGTAAAAAATTTACTCTACCCTGGCTGGTGTGGCTCAGTGGATGGAGTGCCGGCCTGCGAACCAAAGGGTGAACAGTTGGGTTGCCGGCCAGGTCCTCAGTAGGGAGTGCGGGAGAGGCAACCACACAGTGATGTTTTTCTCCCTCCCTCCCCTCACTAAAAATAAACAAACAAAATCTTTTAAAAAATTTATTCAATTTATTTAAACCAAAAAAAAAAATAGTTTACCCGCGTCTCTTACCCCTTTGCTACAGACTGACAGCTTCTCCAGTTCAGTCCCGGTTTCAGTTTTTCCCTTTGTTGCTCTGGTTTTCAGCTCTTTCTTTCCGGCTGTGGGCATTTCCTCTAGATTTTTGTTGTTATTTCGAGCTGGGTGCACTTTTTTTTTTTTTTAACTCCAACATTCACTCAGTACCAGCTGTGGGATGGATGCTGTTCTAAGCACATAGAAGTGAACAAAACAAACTCTCTGATCTCAGGGAGATTACCTTGCAAGAAGCCTTGTTGTCTGATCTGTGCAGTTTAATGGATACTGTGATCTGAACTTTGGGCATTGGAGGGGCTTTAAGGGAATCTAACCGAGAATGATAATTTGTTAAATTTCATATCAGTTTTCAGAATAAATAGGTGAGAAAACAAACATAAAATAGGAAAGGCCAATTAGGAAAGAACCGCAGTACTTTAAGTAAGATATGGTTAGACAAGTAGGTAGAAGTGGGAATGGAAAAGAAAAGCTGGATTGCAGGAAGTTTTGAAGGAAGAGGTAATAGAATTGTATTTGATTAGAGAGCATGATACAGAGGAAGACGTTGAAGTAGTCTTCCTTGGAAGATTGAAACAATGACCACACCAGTGACTTAAATAGTGCTGCTGGTGGGAATGGCTGAGCAGATGAAAATGGTATCAGCGGGTACGGTCTGTGTCTCTATATTTAATATTCCGTGTAGCGCACGGCAGTAACTCACTGCATTTGAAAACAGCTGTGAACAACTATGTAGACATGGCGCTAGGTGACTGAAAACATACAACGAGAAGAGAGTAAGCGACGGGATTACAGGTGAGGAGAGGGAGTGGAGGTGCCTGCTTTGCATCCCCAGAGCCTGGTCCGGTGTTCGCCGCAAAGCTAGCCCTCGATATTTATTGAATTAAGGGACGTGAGCCCTGTGCATAGACGCGACAGCGGAGACCATGGGATTAGATGTGAAAGCAGACATTTACTTGCCAAGGTTCAAGGGCATCCTTTCTTCCTTATGGCCTGCACTGCCCACAGTTGCCTGCCTCAAAGGAAACGATTCCAAACGTACCTTGAGTTAGGGATAATTACTGGAGGAGGTGGAATTTCACGAGTGGGGTGTGTGTGTGTGTGCGTGCGCGTGTGTGTGCGTGTGTGTGAACAGTGCATTCTAGATCTAGGATACCAAAGAGGAAGGCAAAGCTTTGTCGCGGAATCAAAGTTGCTACTGACTTTGCACAAGGAGCACACTATCTGCACAAGTTAGGGCTTTACTGCGCGGGGACCCGGCCGCGACTCCTCCACCACTGACGACCACATCGCTGCAAAACCCCCTACGCTCCGCTCCAGGGCGTCTCCGACTAGTCCCCGGACCCGGCTCCTCTACTGAGCCTGCGCATAGCGGCGGGCGCATGCGCCTTGCCGCGGGCCGGCAGAGGCGGCTCTGGGCGCTCTGGGCGGCCGCTGTGTTTTGGGCCCTGGGAGCGGTGGGAGGAGCCGGCCGGCTCACCGTGGTAACCGCAGCGCTGCCGCGGCCCCGCCTTGCAGGCCGCAGGACTGTCACCGCCTTTGGGGTCGGGGGACTTTGGCCACCGTTTCCGGATACTGTGCCCCTGCTGGCCTGTCTTCCCACGCCGTCGTCGCCGCCGCCATGCAAGGGGAGGACGCCAGATACCTCAAAAGGTGACGACTCCCGGAGGCGCGGCTCCACCCTCCTGGCCTGCGGCCCTGAAGATACTCTTAGGGGGTCTTGGGCTTGGCCTGGAGGTGTCACTGGACGATGAAGAGGGGTGGACACGGGAAGAAGTGGCGGGAAGGGGAGGGCAAGGTGCTCTGCATAAAGAGGTTCTGCAGCCGCCCACCTGGCCCGGCAGGGTGCTGACAGCGCTGGAGGTGGTTCCTGGCTGCATCACCTCGTTGGGTAGAGAGGGGCGGGGTGCGGAGGGAACCCCTCTCCCCCACCCCTCCCGCCTCCCCATTCCAATTCTGCGTTTCCCCTAATAGATGAGTCCTGCGGGGGCCCTGGAAATGAAGTCTTCCGGCGCCTCTGCTCTCTGTCTCCAGTCTGGGGATCACTGCCCGAGAGGTTCCGGAGTGATGACAGGGAAAGAAGTGATGGCTTTTCGTTTATGAGAGGCTGAGCTGGGTCGGTGTTTCCAGCCTGCTTCTGCGTGCCTCGTCAGTTTCATCCGTTTGACTGCAATGTGTGCAGTGTCATTTTTGTAGGATTTTAATTATCAAGAGGTTTGTTCCGGAGCTTGATGTGGAACAGGCCATAATTATCTTAGTGTTAAAATATTTGCCGTATCAATTACTCTTAAAAAACAACAACAACAAAACACTGTACATCTGTCGGGATTATTTGTTTGACTCCTGTCAAAAATAAGAGCATCCCTGATGGAAAGGACACCTCTCAGTGGACCAAGAGTTTGCAGTCATCCAATAGGGGAAAACCATCATTGGGATGCTCCGTTTTTAAAGGCCCCGTTCCGATTGGGTAAACACCCTGGGGAAGTCACATGTTGCCTTACAAGAGATTCGAGGACCAAATGTGCAAGTCCTTTTAAGAGATAAAAACATGCATGTCAGGTGGTGGTATTATTGTAAGTAGTGATGTATTTCCCTTGGCTTGGCAGGGCCCCGATCACCACTGAAGGGTCCTCTGATCTTTACTAGACTCCCAAGGGGTGCAGGCGATTGTGTGACCAACCAGCCACCCAGCCAACTGCACTGCCTTTGCAGGACTGGGACATCTGTTTTGCCGGCCCTTCTTATAAATATATAAATCTATTTATATATTGTGTAAATATATAAATAGATTTATATATTGTGTAAATATATAAATAGATTTATATATTGTATAAATATATCTGAAACTGCTGAATGAACAGGTTTTTAAAATTTTTAAAAAGGAATATGTAATCCTAACAGGGGTATATAGTCAGTATTTATTTCCTCACTGAATTTTGCTGATGTTGATCTTTTGGATCTTTTTGATTGAAAGTTTTGTCACAGCAGAAAACACATTCTTTTTTCAATTTTAAATAAATATAAGATTGTTCTAGAGCAAGCATATGCTAATTATACGTTTATCTTATTGAGGAACCACTGAATTGCTTTCCACGTTAACTGAACCATTTTACATTCCCACCAGCAATGTATGAGGGTTCCAATGTCTTCACATCCTTGTTATATATTGATTTTTTTAAACTATGGCTATTCTAATGAATGTGAAGTGATATCTTAGTTTTCATTTGCATTTCCCTTGTTACTAGTGACATTGAGCATCCTTTCATATGATTCTTGACCTTTGCCGCCTTTGGAGAAAAGGGTTCTTTATATTTTCTGGATATTGGACCCCGATCAGATCAATGGTTTGCAAATATTTTGTTTCATTCTGTGGATTCTTTTCACTCTCTTCATAGTCTCCTATGCAAAAGTTTTAAATTTATATTTTCTTTAGTTGTTTTTACTTTTTAAAAAATGTTTAAATAACTATGGATTTTTAAAATTCCCATCCTTCCCTCCCCTTTGTCAACTGTCAGCTTATTCTCTGTATTGTGGTTCTGTTTCTGTTTTGTTTTGTTTATGTGTTTGTTTCATATTTTTAGATTTTTGTTGCTGAATAGTCTTCCTGTGTATATATGCACCGCATCTGTATCCATTCACGTATTGGTGGACACCCAGGTTGCTTCCACATCCTGGCTATTGTATCCAATGCTGCGGAGACCACAGGGGTGCATATAACTAGTATTTGTGTTTCCTTCCATTAAATACCCAGAAGTGGAGTTGCTGGATCAGATGACAGTTCCGTCCGTAAGTTTTTGAGGACGCGCCATCCTGTCTTCCATCGTGGCTGTGCTAATTTACAGTCTCACCAGCAGTCTGTGAGGTTCCCTTTCCTCCACATCCTTGTCAGCACTTGGTACTTGTTGATAGCCATTCTGACAGGTGTGAGATATCTCATTGTGGTTTTGATTTGTGTTTCCCTGATGATTGGTGATGTTGAGCATCTTTTCATGTGTCTGTTGGCCATCTGTATGTCCTCTTTGGAGAAATGTCTATTCTAGTTCTCTGCCCATTTTTTAAGTTGTTTTTTTTTCCCGGTGTTCAGTTGTATGAGTTCCATATATATTTTGGGTATTAACCCCTTGTTGGATGTATTATTTGCAAATATCATTTCCCATTTAGTAGGTTGTCTTTTCATTTTGTTGATAGCTTCCTTCACTGTACAAAACATTTTAGGTTAATGTAGTCCCACTTGTTTATTTTTTATTTTTTGTTGCCCTTGCCCAAGGAGACATATCCAAAAACGTATTACTGAGAGTAATGTCGAAGAATTTAATTGCCAATGTTTTCTTCTAGGAATTTTTTGATATCAGGTCTTACATTTAAGTCTTTAATCCATTTTGAATTTGCTTTTGTATCAGGGATGAGGAAGTGGTCCAATTTCATTTTTTTGCATGTATCTGTTCAGTTTTTCCATTACCACTTATTAAAGAGACTATTTCTACCCCATTGTATATTCTTGCCTCCTTTGTCATAGATTAATTGACCACGTACGTCAGGATTTTCTGTTCTTTGGCCTCTCTATTCTGTTGATCTCTGTATGTTTTTGTGCCGGTACCACACTATTTTAATTCTTGTAACCTTGTAGTATAGTTTGATATCAGGGAGCATGATAACACCCACTTTGTTGTTTCTCAAGATTTCATTGACTCTTTGGGGTTTTTGGGGTTTGATATAAATTTTAGAATCATTTGTTCTAATTCTGAGAAGCATGCCATTGTTATTTTAATAAGGATTGAATTGAATCTGTATATATTGCTTTAGGTAGTAAGGACATTTTAACAATAGCAATCTTTCTAGTAAATGAGCAAGTTATAACCTCTCATTTATTTGTATCTTCTTCCGTTCTTTTCTTTGGTGTCTTACAGTTTTCAAAGTACAGGTCTTTCATCTCTTTGGTTATATTTATTTCTAGGTATTTTTGGCTTTTGATGCAATTGTGGATGGGATTGTTTTCTTAATTTCTCCTTCTGATCATTCATTATTGGTCTATAGAAACACAATAGATTTCTGTATATTGATTGTTTATTCTACAATTTCATTCCATATGTCCAATGTCTTAGCTCATTTGTTCTCAAAGAGATTGTTCTTTCCCCCAATGAAAGGTCTTGCCACCCTTGTTGAAGTCAATTGGCCATGTATGTAGGAGTTTATTCCTGGGCTCAGTTCTGTTCCATTAATCTGGGAGTCTGTGTTTCTGCTGGTACTTCACTGTTTTGATTACTGTAGTTTTGTTGTATGTTTTGAAATTGGGAAATGTGTGCCTTCCAACTTCGTTGTTCTTTTTCAAGATTCTTTTGGCTACTCAGGGTCCCTGATATCCCCACATGAATTTCATGATCTCTTTTCCATTTCTGCAAAAAAGGCTTTGGGAATTTGATAGGGATTGTATTGAATCTTTAGGTCACTTTGAGGACTATTGCCATCTTAACTGTAAATCTGATTTAAATGCATGTGTTAATCCAGCCAACAGGTGTTTGGAACTAAAACCTACATAAAATAGTGGCCATTTTGTGAGTTTTTAATCTACCTATGCTTGTTTTTACTCTGCATTATAGGAAAGTTAAAGGAGGAAATATCGACGTGCATCCATCAGAAAAAGCGCTCATTGTTCAATATGAGGTCGAAGCCACCATTCTTGGAGAAATGGGGGATCCCATGTTGGGAGAGCGAAAAGAGTGCCAAAAAATGTAAGTGGTCTTCCTTGTGCACACTCTGAAAGTAGTAAACATTGTACAAACTTCATAGAAGTCTGCTATGATTTAAATCGACATAGATGATAAATGTTTATGGTGTTATTCCAGACATACTTCACTTTAGTGAAGCAGAGACAACATGAAACTATAAATACAGGTATATTTACTTCCGAGTTACTGCCTCCTGTGGCTGCAGTAAGTGGGCTTAAACATCAGCAAGGGACAACCCGAGGACCTCAGTTTTGGAATGCCCAGTTCTGGCTGCACAGGCGCTGGAGAGGAGTCACACTGTGGGACCAAAGGAGGATGTGGCATCTTGGTAGTTCGGAGGTTTTGTCAATGGCAGCAGCTGGGGGACACTTGTATAGCCTGAGGTAGGCATGACGTGAAACTGTCGTTACATTTGGGTAGTCAGCACCGTGACCCAGGTCAAGAGGGCTGGTGTTTCATTTTTCTTTATTGGGAAAAGGAAGGTATAAGCCCTTCAACAGAGTCCCAGTTTCTGAAGATTTCTGTATGAGAAACTGGTGGTTGGAATCCAAAAATAATATGGGTATTTTTCTCATGAGTTTTTGATGTTCCTAAGAGGCATGGGCTGCCTAGTGAAGATTCTAGTTTTTGATTATAGGAATAATCAATCAGTAAATAGGTAACACTTTCTAAAAATTCCAGCCCTACCTATTTGTCTTTTATAATAAGGGAAGGATTTAGGAGAGTCCTACACACTAAAAGGAGAAAAATCTCTCTGTTACTTTTAATGGAAAGAAGATGAGTCAGATTGCTAATGTACATGCTGGTAGAAAATGGGTCTAAAGAGAAATAGAAACGCCTGCTTTGTTAAATCAAGATACCGCTGCGTACCTATTAGGATGGGTAAAGTCCAAAACACTGGCAGAACCAAAGGCTGGTAAGGCTGTACAGTAACAGGACCTCATTCACTGCTAGTGGAGGTACTAAGTGGTGTGGCCACTTTGGAAGACAGTTCGGCAGTTTCTTCCAAAGCTAAACGTAAACTTACCATACAGTCCGGCAGTCGTGCTCCTGGATATTAACCCAGATGAGTTGGAAGCTATGCCTACACAAAAACCTATATATGAGTGCTTATAAGAGCTTTATTTATAACTGTCAACAACTGGAAGCAAACAACATGCCCTTCAGTTGGCAAACAGTTAAGCAGGCAGGGTGCATCCATACAGTGAAGTATTATTCAGCACTTAGAAGAAACCAGCTACCAAGCTATGAAAAGACATTGTTTGGGGCTGGGGGGGGATGACCTAAACACATATCACTAAGTGAAAGAAGCCAGACTTGTAAATGCTACATCCTGTGTGATTCCAACTGTATAACATTCTAGAAAAGGAAAGCCAAAGCAAAGAGAATCAAGGTTGTCAGGGATGAAGGGGTAGGGCAGGAGAGTGGGTGGAGCGCGGAGCTGCTGAGGGCAGGGCAAGTGTCCTGCAGGGTTCTGTAACGGTGGGTACACGGCACCATGTGTTCGCCACATCCCACAGAGCTGTGCAGCACAGCGTAACTCCTCATGTAAACTGTGGACTTGCATGTCCAATAATGTGTCCCTGTCAGTTCATCAACTGTAACAAAGATTCCACACTAATGCAAGATGGGAGTAACAGGGAAAAAAAACCTCTTCTGGGAGTAGTCAGGGTATATTTGGGAACTCTGCACTCCATGCACAATTTTTCTGTAAACCTAAAACTGCTCTAAGAAAGACCAGTAAGAAATGGTAACAATATATGTTTATAGAGTTCCTGTTGTGCCTCTTCTTAATCAGATTTATAAAACTGTCAAGATTTCCAAGTTCCTTGCTAAAAGTAAACATGAGAGATCTTGTGAAAGTTTTTGTCTGAAAGGGTTCTCCTTTCTGTCTCTGTCTTTTGATTCGGAGTAAAATTATAAAAAATATAATTGAGAGTTTAAAAGACTTGAAAGGTAGGAATATAAACAACCCCCGAAAAATAACAAAAAGGGACAGTATGGCTAGAGTTCTCCATTGCAGGCATTAGAAGCCACTGTAACAAGTTTAAACACATAAGGAATTTATTAAAGGCTATCAGGTAGAATCCAAAGAGGACCAGGCTTGGGGATGACTATATAGCTGTGAATAATTTCTAAATCACTCCACTGGATTCATTTCAGGAGAGATTGCCTGCATCTGAATAATGATTTCAGATGTCCTTAGTACAGGACCTTTTTCTGAGGTCTCTGTCCCCATGCCTGTAACACCTTGATGTCTTTCCAATTATTGGCCACTTTACCGAGAAATGATTCTATACAATAGCTGCTTTCCTCTGTTCCTCTTTTTGAATCTGAGCCTTGCATGAGAACATCTGCTTGAGTCTTCACCCTGAACCTAATTTTATGTTCTCATAGCTCTCCCTGGTGCCATGAATTCATGTAAATGGGCAGTATTTTCCAGACTCTGACCAACCTATTTTAATTAAGCTCCCAGTGAATCTCCTGGACTAAATTAAAAAGGAGGAAGAAGCTGGTGTATTATTTTTTTTATGTACTAACAAGCATGAAATATTCCTCAAAATTCCTCATCTAGGTCTTAAAATGTATCCTGCTTTTATTCTTCTTTCTACATAATTTCCACGGGAACAACTGAATCACGTCCTGTCCCTAACTGAAAAACATAAATGACTGTGGCTGTGTGAAGTTGAGAAGGTCATTCATTTCTGGCAATATGGGTTCTCACATCCAACGACTCCAGACTTTATATGCATTCCGTCAGAAAGGCTGTTTTAAAATAAGATCTCTGAATGTGCTGTTCTGCCTGGAAGAGTCAGATGCAGATTTTATGTTCCTTTTGTTATCTCGTTGGCCGAGCTCAAAGAAAATCATGGCTTTGCATTGTTCTAAGCCTAATTATATCTAACACTTTATTCCATTTCACTGCAAGCATATGCAAGGTACATTTGAATGCTTTGTAAATTATTTACTTGAAGAAGGGTTGTTTAAGTCATCACTTAGTTTAAAAACGCCTGAGCTGGAAAACTCTGATGTGCTTGCAGCATTCGCCTGAAGAGCCTCAACGCCAACACGGACATAACTTCCCTGGCGCGGAAGGTGGTGGAGGAGTGCAAGCTCATCCACCCCTCCAAACTGAATGAGGTGGAGCAGCTGCTGTACTACCTGCAGAACCGCCGTGACTCCTCCTTGGGAAAAGGTGAGGGGGCCTTCCGCCGCGTCGGAGCAAGGCCAGACGTGGCTGACTGTGCAGCTCGTGGTTTCAATAAGTGCTGGGTCGGTTTCTGTTTTTGTTTATTTTTTGCCAGGGCTGTGAATGAGTAAACGAAAGAATAGACAAACATATTAGTTTTCTCCATGTTGAGCTTTATGGTGGATGGTTCCACACAAAATGATGTTTCCATTTCATATTTCTCCTCTGTGTGTGCACACATATGCTGATATAAGGAATAAAAAAGCAAATATCTGTCAGATTGATTATAGAATAATAAAAGGAGAAAATTTGGGGCAGAAAACTCATTTTCTTTACTCCAACTAGATTTATGTTTTTTAAACTTTGTATTGACATTTAGTTTATTATTAGAGTGGACAACTTAGGTATTTAAATGTTAAAATACATGTCATATGCTTTAGACAACCCTAAAGATATGTTTTATGAATCTTAGGAAAATACCGTCCTTTAATTCCTGAGCATCCGTTGCTAACACTCCTCTGCCTTTAACTCCCTCATAAAAGAACTGAGTGTTAAAATATTAGAGGCAAGCTACTGATTATTTATAGAAGACATTCACAAATAATCTAAACTGAAAGCGAAATAAAATAAAAACACAGACATTGGACTGCAGCATCATCTCAGATGTTGAATGGTTAGTCATTCCATTTTGTAGTATTGTGTACATGTCTTTCTCTCACTGTGGATGAGTTCCAAAATACGGTGCCCTCGAAATAACTTATGAAGGCCTCAGTCTTGATTGTACTAAATAAAAAAAAATTGAATAGAAAATTTGTTTAAACTTTTTTTCAAGTTTGTCTTCTCTTTCATTCATAGCAAATGAAACGTCTTGTGCCTAATACATATTATACTTTTGTTAAATAAACAGAGTTACTAACTCACCTTACGGGATCAATAGGAGTGAACTGGATGGCTGTGAACTTACCTAAAAGCAAAATGAAGCCTTTCGAACTTGATTGCTTCCAACGACATAGCTGACACTTAGTGTATACTTATTGATTATTGATAGTAAGGGCTACAAGGAAAAGAGCAAGAAGACTTTTTATTAAACATTTCATATTACAGAATTGTTGCTAAGATGTCTGTAAGTGATGAGAGATAACATCTTCGATAGTTTAAATAAGTTCAAAGTGAGCAAGGCAAGCCCTGTGCTTTTTACAGGTATGTGTGTA
>VMDR010003443.1:0-72114 GCA_007922815.1 Macrotus californicus
GGGAGGGAGGAAAGGGAGGGAGGGAGGGAGGGACATCAGTCAGTTAGTTGCCTCCCATACCACACCAACCAGAGGTGGAACCCACAACAACCTAGGTATGTGCTCTGACAGGGAACTGAACCCACAACCTTTTGGTATATGGGACAATGTGCCAACCAACTGAGCAGCCCGACCAGGGCTAGGTATTGCATGTTTTTAAAAATTCTTGCAGCACAATGATTGAAAATCACTGGCTTAGATTCTCACTGAAAGTCAGAGAAAAGGACAGAAAGTGAAAAGTAGGTCAAAGAAGTTATAAAAGGCACTGAACCTAAGAAAGAGACTAGGCTCAGGGATATTTATGCTATAAGCCAAGACTCTCTGTGCTTCACTTTGCTGTTAGGACAGTTCTCATTTAACTCAAGGGTAAGACCTGGGGTTACCATACAGAAACCACCTTATTTCTTTAGTGACCAAGGAAACCTAAAGAGAAGAAATTTGTGGGTATTGTGAGTGAACGTGGAAGTTAGAATTTAAAAGTAAATGTTACAAAAGAATAAACATTATATTAAGACAGATTGAATCCATGGACCTGTCAATTTCCACTACAGAGAGAATCTGGACCCCAAGATTTCCTCTACTGTCATAAAATACCTTTGAACAGCAAACAGATAACTGGATATGCATATTTAACACAATCACATAAACTATAGGTAGCTGGCAAAAAAGTAAGAAAGAAGAAAAGAACAATTTGAATGATTTAGGCCTCACAGTTATTCTACACATTTTGTATAAGCTACAGAGGGAGCCACAGAATGGAGACTTGAACTGACTTGTTCACTTATCTGGTTTCCATTCCCATGAGCCTCTCATGGTATGAGCATTTCACCAGGGCTAAGGTAATTCTAGTATTTACAAATACACATATTGCATCAATACAGTCCTTAAACACAAGCCAGCTTTTACATGAGACCTCAGCTGAAGAAATAATGCTTTGTTTCAATGCTGGAGTAAATAAATGCGTTGAATTTATGAAGCCAGTATGTCAATCTCCAATATGGCATCATCCTAAGTAATTTTGAAGGGTATTTTCTGACCAAGTGCTTTACAATATACCTTGACTTTAACTTTAGAATCTGATCTTGTAAGAAATGGGAAAGGACAGGAGAGACACCAGAGGCAAATAAAAATGAAAGAATTTCTCAGCCTCTTTCTGAAATTGTAATAAGCAGTCAGCTCTTTTAATTTCAAGTCCCCCTGGTCTCAATCCAAGCACATATGTATAATCAAAATGAAAAATGCCTTACGGCATATTTTATCTAAAACAGACACTCTACCAGATGTTTAGGAATCTGCATACTGATGGAATTGAGATCTAGTCTAATATGGTGTATATAAATGTGTAGTTACTTTGTATGATTCTTCCCCACATTTGCCAATTTTTTCTCCTATTCAGTGGAATATGTATCTGAAATACTCCAAAACCTAAAAATATCCATTGAAAGTGTAGATTTATATAGTACCAGTAATAAAAACAACATTTTAAATTTTATTATGAGAATTTAAGGTTATATAATTTTGGCCAAAATACAACATTCCATTTTTAATTCACTGATTTTAGAGGGAGGAATGGGGAAAGAGACAAAGACAGAGAGACAGAGATATCAGTTTGTTGTTCCACTTATTTATGAATTTATTGGTTAATTCTTGTATGTGCCCTGAGCAAGGATGGAACCCGCAATCTTGGCACACTGGGATGATGCTCTAACCAACTGCACTGCCCTGGCCAGGGCCGATATTCTACTTTCTAACTATAGGTTTGCAGCATATTCAAGTATGTGTTCATTTCTGATAATAACTAGCATACTCTTCCTTAGGTATGAGACTTAAAGTCCCAGCAGGGAAATAGTTCATATTCAAAAACATTTATTTCTCCTCTTGACTTCAAAGAAATAGTATGTGTTTATACAAAAAAAGCAAAGAACTTAAATAGGGGATTCTATTTCTGTGAGGTGATGATGCTCCTTCTTCTTACTTTGAATGTGTTCAGAAGCAGGCTCAGGAATATGGTCTTTATTGGACAGCTGCCTTATTTTATTTTAGGGTATCACAGATTTCCAGAAAATTAAGAATACCTACTGTCCAACATAAACTCAGAAATATATTCACAAATCAATGAGAAAAGAAATTAGGAGTAAATTTAAATTATCTAAACCTGTCTTTGGCTCCCCTCTAATTTACATAGAAAAATATCACAACTTGCCTGTATGTGGCAAATGTATCTACTCATAAGAATTTTGCTCAAATTTGCCTTAAAAATGCTGGAACACTAATTAAAAATTTAATCAGTAATACTAATATGGATGCTCTATCTTAAAGGCTATAACTAACTATCAGAAATTAAATAATTATTCTAATTAAGAGGATAATAAGAAGTCAGATTCATTATAGCTATATTCCTAAACGACTGACCCCAACATGACTGAGCAACGAAAAAGGAGAGTTGAAGAATCTTGCGCATTCCGTAACATATTTGAAGATCACATGATATCTAAAGTTCAGTGTATAGCTCCATTTGGAAATGGCAAAAACCAAGGACAACTTTTACAGTTCCCCTGGCCAAGGGGGTAACAGGGGTTCGTAGAGGCTGTTTAGTCCTTTCCACACAGTAGTGGATTTTAACAAGAGGAATTTAAAAGCACCTGTTGAAGTTCAAAAAAAAAAAATTGCATGCTTGGGGTTCCCTACTCTAAAGACTTTGCTTCAGTAGGGCACTTGTACTTTGTAAAAGCTCCAGAAGTGATTCTGATACGCACCTCCGGTTAAGAAGCCTTAGCACCAAGAGACTCTTCAGCCTGAACGTTGCTTTCTCTAACCTCATGCTACTTTGGTTGGTGTGAGTATGATGACATGGTACATCTCTTTTCTACAATACTTTCTGTACCTTTCACTAAGGTTTGATTCAGTGCAGAGCTAAGTACTTAACTTCTGAAGAAACATATCAGTAGGAAATATCAACTCTAAGCTGGGTACCAGTTCATAAAAAACTTCATAACAAAGAGAACCCATGACTAAACAAAAACAGAGGCCAACAGAAGACATACAGGTGGCCAACACACACATGAAAAGATGCTCAACACACTAATCATTAGGGAAATGTAAATCAAAACCACAATGAGATGTCACCTCACACCTGTTAGAACGGATATTATAAAAACAAAACAAAAACAAAAACAAAACAAACAGAAATAACAATTGTAGGTAAGAGAAAAGAAAAGAAAAGAAAACCCTTGCCCTGGCCAGGTGGCTCAGTTGGTTAGAGCATGTCCTGTACACCAAAAGGTTGCGAGTTCAATCCCTGGTCAAGGCACATACCTAGGTTGCAGGTTCTATTCCTGTAGGGGCATGTACAAGAGGCAACTGATCAACATTTCTCTTTTACACTGGTGTTTCAGCATTTCTCTTTCTTTCCCACTCTCTCTCTCTCTCTCTCTCTCCCCTCCCCCCTCCCCTCCCTCTCCCCCACTCCATCCCTCCCTCCATTCCTCTCTTTCTCAAATCAGTAAATATATCCTTGGGTGAGGATAAAAAAGAAAAAGGAAACCCTTGTGCACTGCTGGTGGGATTATAAATTGGTGTAGCCACTATAGCAAACAGTATGAAGGTTTCTCAAAAAATTAAAGACAGAACTAATATAATGATCCAGCAACACTTTTGGGTATTTATATGAAAAAATCAAAACACTAATTCAAAATTACATGTGTTTATTATAGCATTATTCACAATAACCAAGATATGGAAACAACCTAAATGTCTACTGATGGATGAATGGATAAAGAAAATGTGGTATGAACATATAATGGAATACTACTCAACCATAAAAAAGAATGGAATCTTGCTATTTGCATTATGAAGGCATCCTTGAAGGCATTATGCTAAGTGAAATAAGTCAGAGAGAAAAAGATAAATACCATATGTCTCATTTATATGTGAAATCTAAAACAAATAAACCTCACAGATATAGAGAATAGACTGGTGGTAGCTTGAGGTGAAGAGTGGAGGATGGGCAAACTGAGTGAAGAGGGTCAAAAAGTACAAATTTCCAGTATATAATGAGTAAGCCAGGGGGATATAATATACAGCATTGTAACCATAGTCAATAATATTGTACTGCATAATTGAAAATAGCTAGGAAAGTGGATATTGAAAGTTCTCATCACAAGAAAAAAATTTTTTGTAACTATTTGTGGTGACAAATATTAACTAGACTTACTGAGGTGATTATTTTACTATATACAAATATCAAACCATTGCACTGTATACCAGAAATTAATGTTATGTCAATTATACCTCAATTTTTTTTTAAGAGGCTAGTGCCCTGGCCAGTGTGACTCAGTGGATTGAGCGTCAGCCTGAGAACCAAAAGGTCACCAGTTCAATTCTCAGTAAGGGCACATGCCTGAGATGTGGGTTAGGTCCCCACTTCAGAGCATGCGAGAGGCACCAATCGGTATTTCTCTTGCATGTTGATGGTTATCTTCTTCTCTTTCTCCCTCCCTTCCTCCCTTTCTCAAAAGTAAGTAAATAAAACCTTAAAAATAAATAAATTGATTAAAAAGAGGCCAAGAAATAATTTAATGGCCAGGTTTGGCTCATCTAAACAATATCTATCAATAGTATTTGCCACTAAGGCTGGAATGCAGTGGTCTCAAATTTAAAAAGCAATTATAGTATTTTTTCAGGCATATGGTTAAATTGTACTCTCAATGAACATTTCAAGTTGAAAACTGACCACCTCCAAAAAAATCTAAGAACTGTCTTTTTATTTCCTGCATTTAGTGATGAATTCACAAAAAGAAGTACCATATTTTGCCATTTATAATGTGCACTTTTTGCCCATATTTTTGAGGAAAAATAGGGATGCACACTATACATAGGTATAACGGTTATATACCACAGGTATAGTAACCCCGTGTATAATGCACACAAACATCATGGATGCACATTATACATGGTAAAATGCTGTATCTCAATCCTCATTCTTCTCCTAACTGTTCATACTACCTGTAGGAATTTTAGTCCTTTCAAAGGCTAAAGTCTGCATTTGTCAAGGATTGAAAGAGGAAAATAAAAAAAGTTCCTAACCTAAAATAATCACAGAGCCCTGAATCTTCAACCTGACATCAGCCCTGTACCAAAAGAAGTCCAACAAACCCTTCCAAACTAATGAATCAACCAAACAATACAACCCCAAACCTCAATGACTTCAAAGGCTCTGAATCAATTACTCCTCAAGCCTTCCTGGAAATCAGTAGGAGTGAGAATATTGGCTTTCATAAACTCATTATTTCCCAAAACCGTCATGGGCTTAACTTTTCAAAGTCCCAAAGGATATCCCTTCTCCTTAATTTCATAATGAGCTTGTACCTCATAGCTAATAACATTACAATGTAATACCAGCAACAGCTAACATTTATTGAGGGCACATACAAGAATCAACCAATGAATGCATAAATAAATGGAACAACAAATCTCTCAAATCAATAAATAAAATTTAATTTAAAAGAAGGGAACAGTGCTCTACAATAGTGGGCCCCAAACTTTAGTATGTGTCATGGTCAATGGGAGAGCTAATGTTCAAACACAGATTGGTAAGCCTCACCCCTAGAGTTTCTGATTTGGTGGCCTGGGATGGGTACCGAATTTCTAACAAGTTCCCAGGCACTGCTGATGGCGGATGCTGGTACAGACACCACTGCTTTATGAGAAGGTAAATGAGGCAATCTGCTCTCACCTTAGCTATTACCTTCTCGTGTGAAAACACTTCTCTAGAGTACTTCCAACAAGAGAGACACTTAGGATTTAAAAATACCTACAGAGTCTGAAAGCTAAAGTATAACTTTTTTTTACCCCCACTTCACAAAGCTCCAATGTCACCAAGGCAGTGGAAATCCAGAAAAAGGAAAATTAAGGACAGAATGATTGCAAACTCCCCTCAACAACCTCTTACATCCACTTTTTACATCTTCAGCCTGAAAAGTGTTTCCTTTGGCTCTCCTAGGGCAAGGGAAATGCCAACAGGAAAAGGAAGTAGATTGTGAAAAAAAATAAGGACAGGCTCGGAAAATATAATAGAATTTTGCCCTATAAACAGAAAATCTCAAAATGCTATAAATTCCTCTTTACCTCTTTGTCACATTATCCTGCATCTCAAAGAAGCTGTTCCTTTTGTCCAAGACAGACCCAAAGTCTACACTTTCTTAGGCAGCTTGAACATTTGATTATGCCAATGTCATCTAGGATAAACGACTTCAGGGAATAGGATTTGTTAAAAATGTCTCCTCAGTCAACCAGGAAAGCTTCTTTCTTGGATGGGTGCTCTCAACCATGACTAAACTGTACCGAGAGAAATATATTTTAAAATATTAATATGGCCTGGCACCTTCCTGATGCTAATCCTTCCAGGCCCATCCCAATGGCACAACTGGGAAATTAACTGAAGAGAAAAGCAATCTCCCCTCTGCTCTCCACTTTCAGATGCTCCTCCTCTACAGCTTTGCCATGCACAGACTCATTTTACACACACACACACACACACACACACGCACGCGCGCTCCCACACAAATAACTCTCAGCAGGAACCAAAAATCAAAGCCTAAACCCATGGTTTTTAAGTGAGCAAGTCCAATTTCCTTCTTTGTAGCCTTGACACATGCTGGCTGGGAGCCGTCTGGATTTTTTTCTGCCTTGTTCCTGCACCAGAAGGCTCTGCACTGCAGGTCAGGGGATGATAAGGAAATGAACAGTGTAATTTCCAAGGCCTCTGAACACGGCCTTGTCAGCAGCTCTGGAGGCGGGTTACTCAAGCATGGCTTGAAGAGTGAAAACCACAGAGAGGAGGACTCAGACAGCCAGCAGTGGCAGGATCTCAGCTGTGTATGTTACTGCCACCTCCAGCCTAAAAGCCCAAGCCCTGCTGCCTCCCTGGATGAGCTCTGCAGGTAAAAGCTCTTATACCCAAATGGCAAATATACAAGTTCACACTGGGGGAGGAAGATTAAGGACTGGAACTTAGATTCTCCATGCACTCTTGTGCAGAAACAAAAACATTTAGTGCTTTTCCAGCATACATGAGACTGCACATGCTGGCAAACCCCCAGCAACAGCTATCCAACATACCCAGCCCCACACCAGGGATATGGCCAGAAAGGAAACTCAATTCATATGAAATCTGAAATTCAACAGGCCACTTCGATATCCTTTGAAGCCAATTTTGGTCCCCCACCACACCCCTCCTCAACCCTAACATAAGTATCAGGGGCTTTAGAACACCAGCATACAAATTTTCCAAGCCAAATTTGAAACTTCTTTTGCATAGTGCTGAAAGTCTTAACCAACATGTTTATCTACTCACACTGGGCTTCCTGTATAGGTAGAGGGTTTTTATACTTCAGCCCATTCTTTGCCTAGGGTGGACTGAGACATATTTTAACTCAAATCATGTTTTTCTTCTTTTCTGGTTATTTGTTACATGCTTCCCAAGCGCCAAGCACTTTTCTAAACATTTTATATGGGTTAACTAATTTAATCTTCCAACACTACTACATAGAAACTATTGTTTTCTTCATTTTGCAGATGAGAAAACTGAGGTAGAGCAGTTAAGTAACTTGCTCAAGATCACTCAGTTAATAAGTGGTAAAGCTGGAATACAAAAACCAGGTAATCTGGCTCCAGACTTTAAACTCTTAACCACTAAATTATATATGAGTTGATGTGAAATTTAAATTCAGGTATTTTAAGTGAGAAATGGCTCCCAATGCCCACCGTATAAAGAAAATTCACAATGGTTCTCAAATATTAAAGTACAGAGCAATTATCTGGAGAGTCTTCTGGAAGTAGATTCTGAACCCCTACCCCTAAAATGTATTTAGCAGATCTGGGGTAGCATCCAAGAATCTTCATTTCTGACATGCAGGTGATGTGATGCACATGGTTTTACGGGCCACACTTTCAGGGACTCTGCACTACATGGTAAACTGTAAGCTCCTCAAAGAGCAGGAACCACCTTTGTTTTATTTGCCAGTGTATATCCAGCACCAAGCACAATATCTGGAATCTAAAATGCACTCAATTAATGTACTATCATCTTTTAATATCATCAATTAATGATATGTCCAGGAAGTACCAAGGAAGAGTTATTTTTTTTCTTACCTGCAATTGCAAAATAAAGAAGGAACTGGCAATGCCTCAATGATTACAATGTAAATTTGACTGAATGTAAAATTCAAGAGTCACTCTCCAAGTAGCAGTTTAAAAGTAACTTTCCCCTCTTTATACATAATAGGATAGGTTCAGCATCAGGTGTAAATGGCTGTTCTTTGCAAGCATGATCATCTTACCAAAAAAAGCCAAACTCAAAGATCCTTTATTGTCGACAATGTTAAAATCAGCATGAAAAACAAATGAAAGCAGTCTTGAACCATACACAAAAATTAACTCAAAATGGATCACAGACCTAAATATAAGACATGAAACAATAAATTGCTGTACATAAGAGAAAACATAGGTACTACACTTACGGACCTTGGTCTTAAGAAAGGATTTTATAAATTTGACCTCAAAGGCAAGGAAGTAAAAGCAAAAATAAATCAGAGGGACTATATCAAAATAAAAAGCTCCCGTACCTCTGGAGAGGTAACTCAGCTGGTTAGAACATCGTCCTGATATGCCAGAGTTGCAGTTTTGATTCCCAGTCAGGTCACGTATAAGAGTCGGCCAATGAATGTATGTATGAGTGGAGTACCAGATCAATGTTTCTCTCTCCCTTCCTCTTTCTCTAAAATCAATAAATTTAAATAAATAAATAAACAGCTTCTGCACAGCGAAAGAAACTAATAATACAAAAAGGCAACCAACCAAATGGAAGAAGTTATTTGCAAACAACACCTCCAAAAGGGGTTAATATCCAAAATGTAAAAATAACTTACACAACTCAACAATAACAACAAAACAATCCAATTAAAACATGGGCAGAGATATATGCACCAGGACCAGAACAGACATTTCTCCCAAGAGGACATACAAACGGCCAACAGACGCAAAATGGGGCAAAAGTAGGTTTACAGTTGTTGGTATAGAAAATACAATTAATAAATAATACAAGAATAAACTCTGTGTTCTGCATACCCACAGCTCTACACTTACTTTTCCCCCACCCTGTATGTGAATAGATGCTCAACTTCACTAGTTTTTAGGGAAAGGTAAATCAAAACTACAGTGAGATACCACCTGACACCTATTAGAATGGCTATTATTAACAAGACAAGTAATAAGTAACAAGCTCTGGAGAGGTTGTGGAGAAAAAGGAGTCCTCATTCACTGCTGGTGGGAATGTAACCTGGTACAGCCACTATGGAAAACAGTCTGGAGGTTCCTCAAAAAATTAAGATTTTAGTTACCATATGACCCAGCAACTCCTGTTCTGGGTACCTACCCCCAAATTTTCAAAATATTTATTCATAAAGATGTATGTATCCCTATGTTCACTGCATTATTCATCGTGGCCAAGACATGGAGACAATCAAAAGTGTCCTTTGTTAGCTGATTGGGATAAAGATGTGATACATACATACAATGGAATTCTCAGCCACAAGAAAAGATGAAATACTGCCATTTGTGACAACATGAATGGGTCTTGAGAATATCAGGCTAAGTGAAATAAGTCAAATGAAAAAAGTCAAGAACCGTATGATTTCACTCATACAAGCTATAAAACTGAAAGCAACAAATGAACAAACAAGACAAATGAAAACTCGGAGACACCAACAACAGTATGGTGGCTGCCAGAGGGAGGAGAGAGAGGGTTGGTAGTAAAGGACAAAGAGGCTAAAATATACGGGGATGGAAGGTGACTTGACTTTGGGTGGTAAACACACAATGCAATATACAGATGCTGTATTATAGAATTGTATACTTGGAACCTGTATAATTTTACTAACTGATATCACCCCAATAAATTTAAATTAAAAAAAAAAAGAAAGTCTGAGAGTATCTGGATATTTACATCCAATGTTTCTGAGGTAGTCTTTAAAGTGGAAAAACAAAGAATCTCTCATAACAGTTCAAGATTTGTTAAGAATCCTGGAGTAACAACATGATATAAGAATGTGGTAACAAAATACCTGGCTTCTATGTCTGGCTTTGCCACTGACTACCTGGGAGATCCCAGACAAGTCACATGACCTCCCTGGTCTTAGTTTCCTCTTCTATAAAATGAGGAGCTTGGACAAGATAATCTTTCCCTGAGCCCTCCTTGAATTACAACACCGAGGTGGAAAAGAGAGCTGATGAAGAAAAAAATAAATTAAGCTCAGGCTCCATTGTAGTTAAAGAATACATCTCTGTTCCACATAAATATAAACTTTCAAATTTTTTCCATGAAGGAAAATGCTTGAGGTCATTTGGCTTCAGGAAGCAAGGCTGACTGCTAAGCTATCACTGAGAAAGAACAGCTTTTTCTGGAGGAAGGTGTTAAGAGAGAAAGTCTTGTCTCAGTAGGAATACCAGAGACCTGACCTCAGTTGGGCAATGAGGAATTGCAACACAATAGAACTGAGCTGGAAGGCAGAAACCAGGGCAGGAAAACAAAACAAGGGAAAAGTAAGATGCTTAGAACAAAGGATCTAATAGCAAGCATGATCGGAAGGCCAAACAGCTAAGAACATACTTTATCATTTTCTTTGTACCCTAAAGCAATGGGGGAAGAGGCACGACATACAGCAGCACTCTGGGAGCAGCAGCAGCAGTGTGTGCCTACCTTCCAAGATCAGACGCAGCAGCTACAGAGGTGAGAGGAGCTTCTGGCAGCAAACTTCTAGATCTGTTAGCCACTAGAGCCTCCTGGTAACTTTATGTGACTTGGGGAAAAAAGGAGTCTCACGTAAACTCCTGGTTTCAGCCCTGGCGCTGTCTGCATGACAAGAGTTCTCACAGGTAGAGCACTGCCTTCTGTGGTTTGTAAATTCTTTTTTTTCTTGCCTGTCAGAGTGGCAGTGCAAGCACCAAGCTTGGAACATTCCGACAGGCAGTGTCCCTAACTTAACAACCTATCAATCACACCACAGGCAAGGGAACAGGCAGGAGCCAGAAGGCTCAGTCTTGTTTATTCCTCAACCACCCCGCCCCCCACCCTCATCTCTTCGGCTGGCAGGAGTGTGAGGCGCCGCGCTCAGTACCAATCCAGGGCAGCCGCAGTTGCTCAGAGCCATCTCTGGGCTCGGAAACAGCACAGCGAGCCCTGTGCTGGAGCAGAAGTGGGATTCCACGAAGGGAAATCCACATCCTTGGCTGACAGAAAATTCCCTCGTCAGAGCGTAAGATACGTACCTGGATGAGAAGGAAGGTCCTGAGGTAATCTGAATATTCAAACCTCCCTCATTAGCTCGCGGTAGACACGTGACAGTGCTACCCTCTACCACAAACTCCATTCGTCTTCTCTCCTATCTCCAAGGAGGGGTGGGCGGGGGGACTCCGGTCAAGACACTTCCCAAATATTGAGTGTTCTTTCTTCAGGACAATTCCCAGCTCAGAGTATGTGAATCCTAGATTATGTCACATCTGTTCTGCCGTTTTGACTCTGTTGGCTATCCCACATGGAAGGAACATTCCAAACCAGTAAAGCCATAGGCAAGCCCATATCTCAGAGTGAAAATCTTTTTTTATTTTTTTAAGATTTTATTTATTTATTTTTTAGAGAAGGGGCAGCAAGGGAGAAAGGGAGAGAAAGATCACATCAGTATGTGACAGAAACATCGATCGATTGCTTCCCACAGGCCCCCAACTGGGAATCTTGTCCGCAACCCAAGCATGTGCCCTGACCAGGAATCAAATCGGTGACCTTTCGGTTTGTGATGCCCACCCGGCTGAGCCACACCAGTCAGGGCTCAGAGAGAAAATCTTAAAAGAGGTTTCCAGAGACTTAGCTCATAAGCTATTGCACTAATCATCAAACACTGACTAAATACTTATCATGCCCCAGTCCCTGGGGGTCCCCGTTTCTCAAAAGCTGCTGCACTCCAAGATTGTTAGCCTTCTTTTCCTTAACTTGAGTCTTTTCCTCCTCTCATTCCAGAATCACTGTCTCCCTGCACAGTGTTTTCATCTCCTAGCAACGTCCAAACACTTATTTAAATAATTCTTTCAATGGTCAAAGGCTTTATGTTAAAGCACCCTCAAAACAGCTGAGGGAACAGGGAAAGGAACTGAGAAAGTGGGTTCATGTTTACAGTTAACATCAAACTATGCAACAAATGCTCTACTTCCCAAAGTAATTCCCAGCAATTTTATCTTTCTTCCAAAAACTGAAGCACAGTTTCTCTCCCTTTTCTCTCTCATTCTACTGCTCTTAATCTCCTTGGGCCCCAAGGCTTATAACACGGCTACATTATTAAGGGACAAAACTCCCCTGGCACCAAGGTACATTCTTAGCCAAATGGACTGCATCCTTCGGCCCAATTATGATCTGAAGGGCAGCCTCCCAACCAGTCTCTGCATCTATAAGAGAAAATGTGTTCCATTTGCTTCTCTGTTGGACTATCATGGACATTTAGAATTAAATCCTACATGAAGCTAAGCATCATTAATCCTTTCACCCATAGACAAATACTGGGCTTAGAAGATTGCAGCGTTTGAGGCAAGAATTCTAAACAGAAAGGAAAACGAAGGCCACTCTCAGAAGTGGCCACTTTCAGCACAGGAGGGACAATGATTATGAACATGGGTATATATGGCAAGAGTTTACTGAAGCCAGATGTAGGAAACAGTCTAATGGGCCTGGAACAGAAGCAAGAACTCCTGGTACTCCTAGGCCTCTTCAAAACAGTATTATCCATCTGCACCCCAGAGAAAATGGTAAATCGCGGCCAACACAGGATGAACCATGCCAGTAACCAGCTGGAACTTGACTCTGCTGAGGTGGACGATAGCATCTGTCACCTAAACACAGGCAGCTTCTCTGGCAGCTGCCACTGGTAAAAGGGAATAAACCATTGTGTTATTAGTAGAAGAAAATTCACAGCCCTGTTGCCAGGGAAGCCCAGATGTTGCTAAGAGCTACAGATGTGCCACAGGCAAAGACCAAAATATCTAAAGCAAAAAAAGCATAAGCTACCACTGAAATCCAGGCACTGAGAGGGCACCACCATCTGAACATACACATCCACCTTCTATTTATTAACACTTATATATGGAAATAGGTATTCCCTGTTACAGCTGATGTAATTACAGAGAAATCAATTTATACTGCATCTGCTGGGATCCACTGAAAGCACAGGGTGAGCAGAACACAGAGTGGAAAATCAAGAGCCAATGAACAGCTTGTCCCCAGGCCAACCACTCTGCAGGAAATTGTAAGCTGCTGAAGTTTTAGGCAGCCTGAGCTGACCCTAGCCTCACACCTACTCTACTCCAGCCCTGCAAGCTCCATTTCCTGAGACATGAACTAAGATCATCTTCCCAGAGGAGAGTCCCTCCTGAGGCTGCAGGCACCTGTCCTTCCAAGTCAAACAGAAGGCATGGTATCATCATTACACTGTTTGGCAGCTATTAAACCACCAGGAGACTTTGATTCCCAATAGTTGAGTGAGATACCTGGCCAAGAACTATTTGTGGCCAAAGAATCTCTTTCAAGGCTGAACTTTCATAGCTACCATGCTAACTCCTAAGGCCTGATTAAGTCCCTCATAGCAGCGTCGGTACCTCCTGCCCCCTTGCTTACCTGCCCCATACTGTTCCCCTTTGCTCTTTGGTAGCCACCAACACAATACCTGGTGGACATCATGCCATGGGACTTGTTTAACTCTTTTCTCCTCCCAAGACCCAGCAGCACCATTTTCCCCATTAAGAACAGCATTCAACAGAAAGGCTATTAAGTTTATCAACTTATTATTAAGTTTACCAATGACTCAGAGGACAAAATGCCAGTCAAGCTGGGAACCACATGAAGGTTGATGCCAGCCTCTGGCAACAAGTGTCTGAGGTGGGACAAAAACAAGGTGGGAGGTTCTCAATTCGACTTAATAGAAAATTCATTCTACAAGTAGCTGCCCCCAACAACAAAAGTTCTTCTCCATAACGTCCAGGCCTGCCGCCGTTAACGAATCTGTAGCAAATCCCCTGATTTAAAACAAAACCACATTATCATTACCAACTGCTCTGACCTTGTAATTGGTCATTCCCCACAAACTAATGAGCCTCCCACAGAGTGCACAGAGCATTTGGTGGTTCGTCCAGGGCAGTTCTGACTGGCACTGGGCAGCCAGATCTGGCCACCTCTTACCTTTTCAGACTTGACTTTCTTTAGCGGGCGACACTCATTCTCCCCTTCCTCTGGCTCCGGTTTAGCTCCCAAAGGATTGAGCGCTGCCCCAGGCTCAATAGCTATACTCCCAAGTGGCTCCACAGCTCCTGCATCCACCCCTGCACTTCCATCATACTGACCACCCCGTGCTCCCAAGGGGACTGGCTGGAGGACCCCAGGATCCTTTTCTGAACAAGTCCCCACTCCTTCGCTTCTCTCCTTCTTGCTCTTAGATGAGCTGTTCTCCTTCTCCTTTTTAGAGCCGGCTACGCTACGGGATGCCTTAGTCGCCTTCTCTGAGCCCTTGGGAGCAATAGCAGCAACCAGGCTTCCTGCATTGGCACCATCTCCTGAGCGTCCCTGCACCTCTTTCTTGCTAGCTGCCCCCTCACTTGGAGTGAACAGGGAAGTCCCTGGAGTGGGTTTGCTAGTGTCTTTGCCACTCTTATTCCTTTTGGATTTTGATTTGCCTTCCTTCCCTTGAGGACCTGGTACTGGGGTCACAAACTTGATGTTGTCTGGTAGTGTGGCCACAGCATTGGGAGCCGGTATCCCCACCTCCTTTGAGCCTGACATTTCCAGTTTCTGCTGGTCCTTTTCCAGATCGGCGTCCAGGTCAATGATGAGATTCCCTACTCCAATGTCCCATTCATCCCCACTGTCGTATGTCTCAACCGGGTTTGTATCCACTCCTTTCCCTCCGGAGGCTCCACTGCTCAAGGACATCTTAGAGTCAACGTCCCACCTCAAGATTCAAGGCTCTTCCTTGCCCCCAGCTTTCCTATTTTCAGCTTCAGCTATGTTCTCAGACCTGCCACATTGGTCAGTACATGCCCAGTGGACAACATCATTGCTGGAAAAAGAAAATGTGAAAAGCTGTTAAAGAAAACAATACAGGCAAGGAGACAGCCTGAAATAAGCTCCCACACAAAGCAGACCCTTTCCTAGGGGGCTATCACATCATAATGGACAAAACAAACAAGTTCAATTGTATTTCTAAACAAGTCACATTGGACCAGAGAAAAATTAATTCCCACTCCATCTCCCCAGGGAAGAGTACAATATTTCCAAATGCCCAGAGATTCTATGGTAAGTCTTAACTAGAAATTCTCTAGAGTTAGTTTCCCATTCCCAAGAGACTTATTTCTACCTCCATTGCCAGCTGGCAATCTTCCCTCAATAAATACAAGCCCTGGCATATCACAGATTCAAGTTCTAGCACAACTTTGTTACTCATAACCATTTTTTCTCCCTGCTAGTTCTTGAATTACCAGAGACTCAGACCACGGACTAGCAAAGGCTTTAAAAGCCCTCTACTGCCCTGGCCAGGAAGCTCAGTTGGTTAGTGTCATCCAGATACACCAAGGTTGTGGGTTTGATCTCTGGTCAGGGCACATGCAGGAAGCAACCAGGGAATGTGTGAATAAAGGGAACAACAAATTGATGCTTCTCTCTCTAAAATCAATAAATGAAAAATTTTAAAAAGAAGCCCTCTACTAACATGGCCTGTCCCTACTAAAAATAATAAAAAGATTGCCTTTTTACTATTAGGGGGTGGGGTATCTAATTATGGTTAAGTACAAATAAAAGATAAAAGCAAGCAGAACTGGGAAAAATACAACATCAGGATAGGGGACAAAAACTGTAACTAGGAGCTATTCTCAGAGATGCCTCAACTAATTAATTTAAATTCTGTTAAATCAGCCTTAGTAAACTCCAGGTTTCAAATTATATCCAAACAGCAGAATTGAATGTGGCCTTTCCCACTTCCCACTAAAATGTCTATGAAAACACATACACACACAAACACACACAAAAGAAGAAGAAAGAAAAAGGACAAAATTTTACCCCATCAATAACTTAACTACTAAAAACAACTACTGAAAAGCCTAACACCAGAATGTAGGATATCTCTCTACATTCTTGCTTAAGACTGATGGCACTATATTGGCCTTGCCATATGAAATAGATAGGCTAACATGGTCGGGGCAGTGGTGGTAAAAAGGGCCATTTATATCTCTCCAGTTCCTTACTCATGAGACCTGAGGAGTATACCATCTAGAAAACCCAGCAACCTACATATACCGTCCTGATATTACTTTATGACAAAACCAAAGAGTTCCATTCTTGCTCACTGTCCTATCCACCATCATTCTATATCCGTTTAGAAAATAACTCATAAGATAACAGAGCAAAAAGAGCAAACCAGTGGTGGCACAATGAATCCTACAAAGTGGATTTCTAACAGGTAAGTGCTACAGATAGGAAAGAGACCAGACAAATTGTACTTTTTTACCTTTCTCAAGACAGCGTCAAAGAACCAGGGTGCAGTTACAAGAAAAGATGTCATCCTAGGAGAGCAAAGCTGTACCAAATGGATGCCTGCTAGCAACTAGGATTTAAGAGAGAAAAGTGGGCACATTAATCTGCCATTTAGCTGGAGATCTGAAGAGAAAATAACTCTTTACCCAAGGAAAGCTTAATGCCAACAGCAAGCAGCCACTGGTGGCATCCAGTCTATACAGATCCTACTTCACGAAAGAATGAGCAAAAAAGTGTGTGTGGCCCTGGCTGGGTGCTCAGTTGGGTAGAGAGTCATCCTGATATGCCAAGGTTGTGGATTCATTCAAGGCACATATAAGCAACATACAAGGCACATACAAGAAGCAACCAATGAATGCATAAATAAGTGGAGCAACAAATTGCTGTTTCTCTCTCTCTTTCCCCCCTTCCTCTCTTTCTCTCTCTCTCCAAAAGAAAAAAAGAAAAAATCAATAAATTAAAAAAATATATTAAAAGAAGTGTACGTGTAATAGGGGAACATGATGTAGGAACTATGAAAAAATGCCACCTTACACGGTAAAGGAAACATAATTGTTGAACAGTCAGAGAGATACCTCTGAAAAATGATTTAAAATTCTGAAGAAATTTTTAGTAAAATGTTTGGAATTCTCAACACTGCATTAGACTTGGTGTATATGAAAGAGTAGTGTAGTACATATTTGTTCATTCATTCAAAGTTTCCTACTATGTGCCAGGCACTAAACTAAGTGCTGGAAATACAGCTGCAAGTTAAGATAGTAACACCGGGGAACATGGTACTGAAAATTATTCTATTATGAAGGGCAGAGAGCATTTCTAGAAAAAGGAATGCTAACTGAATCTGCATTATAGAAGATTATTAAAACATAGTTCTCCCCATCATCATAATTTATCACTTCTTTAATCTTTTTTAAAGATTTCATTTCTGTATTTAGAGAGAGGGAAGGAAGCAAGAAAGAGAGGGAGAGACATTGATGTGTGAGAGATATATCGATTGGTTGCCTCTCACACACCCCCAACTGGAGACCTGGTCCACAAACCCAGGCGTGTGCCCTGACTGGGAATAGAACCGGTGACCTTTTGGTTCACAGGCCAGCACTCAGTCCACTGAGCCACACCAGCCAGGGCCACCTCTTTAATTTTTACAAGTGTGGCTAGTCTGAGAGCATAACCCACATTACACTAAGGCTTACCCACTTTCCTCCAGAGCTGAGATCTCATTAGTATGTGATTTAACCAATTTAACCATTAAAACAACCCCATGTTTGTTTATTCTTGGGAAAACAACAAAACTTTCAAAAGATGTTCCTTTAAGAAAAAGAAACCTTTCTCTAGGAAGCAGAATGGTAATGGAAGAGAAAGACTCTGAAGGTCTATGTAAAGGAAAGAATATAAAGTACATAAAAATGTTAGTGCACACTGAGAGATTCTGACAGCTCTCTACTATACTGGCTGATCTGTCACATTAAAATAGGAAGAAACCCTATCTTCCTTTATAAAAAGACAAAAATTGGGCCAACCTCAAACTATATGAACTAAGGGGAGGATGGTCAGAGGGAATAGGGGGTACCAGGTGGAGGGGGCAAAGGGGGAAAAATTGGGACATCTATAATAGCATAATCAATAAAATGTATTTTTAAAAAACCCACTAAAAATGAGAATGAAAAAATCTACAAAATTTTCAAGAGAAAAGGCTGTTGTTAGCGGTCTCACAGTGAATCAAGTTGTCATATGTAAAAGCAATAGATTTTCAGTTATGTAAGAACACGTATATCCATCCTGTTAAAAACTATCTGAAGCACTAAAATCAGTTCAGTATAGCATATACTTTCAGTATAGCATAGTATAGAATAATTCTTGTAATTGTTTTGTTTTTTCTAGTAAGCATGAAATACTGTCATTATATTTTTTAAAAACTGTGCTTCTCAGAATATTAAAAGAACATCTGACTGTCTGTGCTCATTTCCAGGTTCCACATCTTTTTTTTAATCCTCACCCAAGGATATTTTTCATTGATTTGAGACAGACAGGAAGGGAGAGAGAGAGAAACATAAATGTGAGAGAGATACATTGATCAGTTGCCTCCCTGAAGCACTTTGACCAGGGATCGAACAAGCAACCTAGGTATGTACCCTGATTAGGAATTGACTCCATAACATTTTGGTGTGAGGGGCAATGGCTCCAACCAACTGAGCCACAACAGCCAGGGTCAGGTTACACACCTTGAGTGAGATATTCATTAAATGGAGGGATTTCAGAGGAGTATAGTTTAAGACCAAGAAGCCATTTCGTAAGACAAAAGGTCTTATAACTAGTATTCGTTAGTATTCCTTAGGTAGAAAGGAGAATACTGAAAGGAGACCAGCTAGTTAGCTTTAAATATATGATTATTGCAATGTAGAAGAGAGAAATTTATTCTCTGATGCTGAAGGAAGAAACAAGACCAGTGAGAAGAAGTTACAGAAAGACAGATATTTAACTCAGGAAAAAAATTAACAACCCAAGATTTCCAACAATGGCCCACAATGCCTAATGACACCATATCTTTTTTTTTTTAAGATTTTTAAAAAATATTTATTTATTTTTAGAGAGAGAGGAAGGAAGAGAGAAAGAGAGGGAGAGAAACATCAATGTGCAGCCGCCTCCCACATGCCCCCACCAGGGACCCTGCCCGCAACCCAGGCATGCGCCCCGACTGGGAATCAAACCGATGACCCCTTGGTTCACAGCCTACGCTCAATCCACTGAGCCACACCAGCCAGGGCTAATGATGCCATATCTTTATCACTGAAAGTATTGAGCAGAAAAAGCATAATCACCGGGTAATCAAATTACATAAAGAATTCCTCTATGTGTGGTGAGGGCAGTCTGGACATGCCTAGGACCTTTTTCAAATCTATAACTCTATTAAAATAGCTACAAAAAAGTATTTTCCCTACTAGAAAACTACCTAGAATTTCTGAATGACAGGATGCAAAGAAAACATATTATGAAGACTGAGCTTTAGCAGTACTGATGTTCTTTAGAGAACCACTGTCCTATTTTTGAAGGCGTTGAAGAGTTTTTATGGGCAGTACTTTTCAACCAGGTGACTTTTCAGAAATCCAGCTTTCCAAACCCAGCAGGCTTCATAGTTAACTTTGGTGGTACATTTCCAGACACACTGTAAAATTGCCAAGGATTCTTTAATCAGCCTGGTTGCAACAGCCAAGCCACTTCCCATCTGCTCCCTACAGTATCCCTGGCTTTACACAACTAATAATCAACTCTCTGACAGGTCGTTGCAGAGATGTTTAACCTCAGGAGGTAGGGCCACTAACATGCTATCTGGAAATGAAACACACTGACCTCTTGCTTCCATGGCAGAGAAAGTACAGAATCAGGAGAACCAATACCTTACAGAGAACACAAGGCACTTTCAACTTGCAAGAGCCTCCTTAAATATTTTCCTCTCTCTTTTCTCCTTCTGCCTAATTGTACTCCACTTCTCTGTTTAGGACCACAATTCGCCAGACTCAGGAATTCCTTGTTAGTACCATTTGAGCCTTGCTCCTGCACCTGATCTCCTCTCTGTGGGGACCAAGCTGGGTCATGACAATCATTCCCCATACCCTCTGCCTTAACAGGAGTTCAAATTCCAGTTTCTTCTCTGGAACCTGACTCAATCTCTCAGACTCCCAGTCCACAGACTGGTTTGCAATCACAGATTTCAGGTCATCAATTGCTTTTTTAGGGCACATGCCATAGATCACACCTCTCAAAAATAAGCAAGACCTCTCTTCAAGAAGTTCAGGAAGAGAAATAAGAAAGTGCTCATTTGAGGTTTCTGCCCCTGGCCAGAGGACATAAGCAGCACCTGGCCTTACCTAGTGTAAACAGAGTAAGAGCAGCACTTGGCGTTCCACCCAGACAGAGCTCTGTATCCATTCTGGAGGGCTTTGGAGAGAGGGTCTCTTTAACTGCCAACGATCCAGAGAAAATATGATCTAAGCAGCAAATTGCCCAATGTTATTCTACTGTAAATTTATCTGTTATCCGCTCTCCTTATGGGTTTTGAATCAATCTTCTTATAGGCTTTGACCTGGGCAACCAACCACTGAGTATAATCTGTTTGGGAACACCAAGGTTGTACACATTTGGATGTGAGGGTGGTCTGTCCGGCTAGGTAGTTCCCTCCAAGAGCTCTGTGTACAAAGAAAAAAATGCTACACCAAATTCTAGGAATGGAGCATGGCATAGGAAAAAGTGTACGGAACTCAGAATCAAGAGATGTGATTTCTGGACTGAAATGTCCATTGACGCTAGCCAGATTCTAGCCAAGTTGCTTCACTAAATATTAACTGTTTCGTTACAAAATGGAAGGAGAATCCATCATGACTATAAGCATATTATGAGGATGCAAGTCTGAAAAATATAAAACAACTAAAAAATATAAAATGACCCAAATATTCTGATAATGTTCTGGTGTCTGAACTTAAAGAGGACTGTTTCATAGTTATACCTGTATAAAGTTATCTAAGGCATTTTTAAAAATAAAGAAAAAAAGTTAAAAAATTTTTTTTTTACAAATTAAATTACAGGTAGTACTGACATCCATTTGAGTTCTATGGAAGAAAATGGCAATCCTTTCTTCTTCAACAAATTCAGTGCTCTGGGTTTTCCCTTTATGGTGCTCCTACCTTGAGGTATGGCTCATAAAACTCTCCACTACAGTGTCTGATAAAGACTCCATCTTGCTTCAAAATCCCTCAGTGACAAAATACCAATCTCAAGGCTCATGGTTTTAACATCTGGACTAACCTCTTCACCAACTGTTCCAATCCACTAGGATGCTGACCCCACTGACAGGACATACCTTCAAATCTAAATTGTATGAGTTTCACAGGGTTTGATGCCCCAGGGAACTGTTAAGAAATAATAAATGGGATACAGCAAGGTTACTAGAAGAAAACCCTATCATACCACCTTCCCTGAATTCCATCTGTGACCTTGAATCACTTCATACTTAGCTAACTTCAGGTGAGGCTAGTACAACATGTAACCATCCTCAGTGATGCTGAGCTTATCCCACTAAAACAATCGGCATCTCCCTCTCCAGCTGCCATGGTTCATAGGAGCTCGCTAATCAATTCAATTTCCACCTAGGGCTCTAACGAGAAACAATCAACTTTCCTTTGGGTCTCTCCCTTAATTTATTACATTAATTACTGTAACAAAGGAACTGTGTCATCTCCTCAAGTACCATAGCTCTCAGCTTATATCTCCAATGGGGATCAGATAAAGAATAGACTAACAGTGCCAATTTGAGAAGAGGGATACAATTCAACAGAGCTCATCTGACCATGTGTCACCTAAGGACACAGAGTAAAAGTGTAGCCTTTCTCAGTCTCTGAGTGTTTATGCATTGCATCTCATGAATAGTTTTATAGCCCTCACAGGCTGCTGTCCTCAAAGGTTATGAGGCTTGACCTGCTTCATGTCACAGAACTGGCACTTCCACCAGACTTCCACCAGGACATAGCTATTCAACAGGGCTCAGGGTTAGAGCTTTGGTGCTTGTCAATACTGCTCGGTGCAGGCACACATCCCACAATAGGCTCAACAGCATATTGAATATGTAAATAATTCAATCCCAACCCTGTAAGGATTCATTTGCTGGAACTAGCCCAGGGAAAAAAAAACCCTACCAAGGTGTATGTATAAGTAGGCCAAGAAGCAGAAGGCCAAGATCACCTTAAGTAAACAATACAGAAATCCACCATTCCTTGTCTAATAATGATGGCTATGTAGCCATTTATAATTTAGTTCTCATTCCCAGAGGTAAACTTCCTGTGCTAATGAGAAAGAGGTGATACCAACTTCCCAGAAAAAAAGTGAATAGTGGTGATGGGTAGGAATCAGGAGATCTAAGAAATGGGCCTTCCACACAGAATTGTTGTGTCAAAGTTTTCTGTATGTCAATCTCCTCATCTTTAAAACAGGGAATAATATGGGTCAGGTTCATAGGCATAAAGGAAAAAGAAAAACCTAAGCATTTTTCAAGAAATACACACTTTACCTTCACTTTTTATATTCTGGACCACACCTCCCTACCTAAATTTCTTACACAAGAGTGACTATCCTATAGTAACTCTAAAGAGCAAAGAACACTCGTTTATCAAAAGATAACATCTACACTGTTAGACTAGCCATCAAAAATGGTGGAATCCACATGCACATCCTTAAGAATATCTAAGCCATGTCTACTTCTCCAGCCTTGCCTCACGGCCACACTCTTGTCCTCTGCATCCCACTCCCACCTTACTGCCTCACGGCCTTTATCTGACACTCCCTGTGTACATCCTACCTCTCAATGTGTGATGACTTGATTAATATTTGTTTCCACCAGGAGACTGTAAGCACCCTGCTTACCACTGTATCCTAAGAACAGTGTTTGGTTGACAGTCCGCCCTCAATATTTTGGTCAATAAATGAGTGAATGAATACTGCTTTCCTCCATGCATAGAATCAAAACAGTGCCTAGGCTGCCACATTTCCCCATTCTTACTTTGACTTGACTTGTCACTATTATAAACTGTCTCAATTATCTGACAATCCTCAAACTTACTAGAACAGAGTGTGGATTCCACTCTCTAGAACAGAAGAGGCAGATTCAGCCCTGACCGGTGTGGCTCAGTTGGCTGGTGTCACCCCACAAAGTGAAGGGTTGCTGGTTCAATTCATAGTCAGGGCACATGCCTGGGTTGTGGGTTCAGTGCCTGGTCAGTGCGCCTTTAAGAGGCAACCAATAGATGTTTCTCTCTCACATCAGTGTTTCTCTCCCTCTCCTTCTCCCTCTTTTCCCCTCTCTCTAAAACAAATAAATAAAATCTTTAGAATAACAACAACAACAAAAAAGGATGCAGATTCAACAGTCCCTACGTTTCTTAAAATGCCTAACTGCTCCTGACTATTCTCTCAGCCTTCAGTCTTATCCATGCACAGTTGCTAGGGCTAGTCCACAAGTCAGGTAGTCTGGACACAACCAACTCCTGAGAGCGCTCATGTATATACTTAAATGTACTACAGGTCAGACTATCAGACTTAAACCACCCAGTCCTCACATTTTAAACACCTATGAATTAAAGGCAACAGAAGTCAGAAAAGTGGTCATGTCTGGGAGACGGTTATTAATGGGGAAGAAGCATGAGTAAACTTTGTGGGATGTGGGAAATGTTTCTATCTTGAACTGCAAAGTGGTTATAAATATGGAAAAAGTGAGTTGTAAAATTACTATTAGTATACTTAATGCAATTTATTATCACATTATATTTCCAAAAATAAAATAAAGCAGTAACTACCTATGAATAAAAAAACTGTATTACTGGATCATGGTTCTAGTCCTAAAGTAGTATTTTGTGATAATGGTAAAAGGGAATCATGCCATCGATCTTCTTAGGTTAGAATATTTAGGGGGATAGTAAGAAGGAAAAGAAAAGAAAAAAAGAAAAGGATGGAAGAACCTAACTACTTACTTACATTATTACCCTAAGTTTAACTATATTGTAAGACTTACAGATCTGTTAAGGAGACTGAAAGAATTAGTGATAGAAACAATAACAACAAACTAAAAAAAAGAGAGAAAAAATGAGACAATTACCCCTGGCTGGTGTGGCTCAGTGGATTGAGTGTGGGCTGCGAACCAAAGGGTCATTGGTTCGATTCCCAGTCAGGGCACATGCCTGGGTTGCAGGCCAGGTCCCCAGTAGGGAGCGTGTGAGAAGCAACCACACATCGATGTTTGTCTCTCTCCCTTTCTCCTTCCCCTCCCCCTCTCTAAAAATAAATAAAATCTTTTAAGAAACTGAAGTCATTAGTGATAGTAAATCCAGGAAACAAACAAAAGTTGTAACCCTGGCTGCTGTGGTTCAGTTGGTTGGATCACTGTCTGTAACCAAAAGGATTTAATTCCCAGTCGGGGCACATACCTAGGTTGTGGTTCAATCCCCAGTTCGGCGTGTACGATCCCCAGTACCAGTGCCTACAGGAGGCAACCAATCGATGCTTCTCTTTTGCATCGGTGTTGCTTTCTCTCCCCTTCTCCCTCTCTAAAAGCAATGAGAGAACGTCCTCAGGTGAGGACAGAAAAAAAAAATTGTAGAGGAAACATTACTGTATACTAAGTAGTTCAATAATAAACCACCCTTAACATAATGAATGAATACTGATTAATCTAACTAAAAATTGTGCCGTAACTATATTAGGAGGATTTGATAAGGGGAGGGCAACAGGAGAGCATATTATTATTTAAAAACATGGGAGTAAATGCAAGAACAAGACTGACAGGTTTAAAGCAGTTGATGGGAGTGAGACTTGGTGGTGACAAGGAATAAATAGCAGATTGTTGAGTTTCATCGAAAGCTGTAGAACTACTTGACTTTTAATATAAATTTCATGGGAAGTTATGTATATTAATTTGGTAAGTAAAACATTTTAAAATAATTGTATAAAAAGTTGAGGATATACAGATGTTTCTTGACTTATGATGGGGGTAACATCCTGATAAACCCATCATAAGTTGCAAATATCAAAAAGTCAAAAATGCATTTAATATACTTAACCTACCAAAGTTAACAGTTTTAGCCTAGCCTACCTTAAACATGTTCAGATCCCTTACATTTGGGCAAAATCATCTCACAGTCACTGCCTAGCATCACAAGAGGATATTATATGGCATGTTGCTAGTCCAGGAAATGATTAAAATTCAAAGCACAGCTTTTACTGAATGTTATCATTTGCACAGCATTGTAAATTTGAAAAAATCATAGGCTGAATTATTGTTAAGTTGGGGATTGTCTGTATACCTCAAGATGTCCTTTGCTTTCCTTAATAGGTTATTATAAAGTGTATCAATTCAATAATTTTGAAGACCTTTGGGAGATGGGAGGAAGGGCAGCGAAAGTGAGGCCAGCGTGACTATCCAGAGGCAACACAAGGGACTTAGCAGAACCGTTCTGTTTCTTGACAATGGGAATAAAATTGCATAAAACTAAGTATACAGATTCACAAATGGGTATAAGTAAAACTGGGGAGATATGACTAAGATAGGTATATTGTATCAATGACAATATCTGGTTATGATATTAACCTATAGTTCTTCAAGATGTTACCAATGGAGGAACCTGGGGAAAAGGCACATGGGATCCCTCTGTATTATTCTTAAAACTGCATGAGACTCTACAATTATCTCAAAATAAATAGTTTAATTAAAAAACCTTGACTGTATTTTTAATTTCTACTTCCTCTAATATTTATTTACTATTGATAAAAATAACCCAATAATTAAGCTCAATTCATTTTTAACTTGAAAGGGTGTTCTCTATCCAATACAAAATCCTAAGGACTGGTAAGTCTTTATCTTCTTCTCTTCACTTGATAGGATTTGAGAATATTTCCTCTGTCTTTAAAAAACTGAAGATTATTTTTTACATGTCTTCATTAAAGTCTTCACCTCTGCTGGTCATCAGCTCTGACAATGTATGTCTTAGGGACCAACAGAATGCAGTTATTACAGAGACAGAGTTTGGTTTTGTATAGAGGGGAGTTATTTTTATCTTTATGTAGTTCTGATTCTCTTTCCAACGATGCCAAGCATTTCCCTGGCAGCACACTGAGCTAATTTTTCTAGGAACAGTTTACCAAGATTCCTAGTCTCCTTTGGGGACTACAATTGTTAGATAGAAGTTAATCACACTAAGAAAGTGGTTTGGACTTTTCTGCTTTTTTTTTTTTTAAGTATTTTTTATTGACTATGCTATTATAGTTTTCTCAATTTTTCTCCCTTTATCCTCCTTCCACCATGCTCCCCTCCCGCCCCACCTCCAACATTCCCCTCCTTAGTTCATGTCCATAAGTTCTTTGAGTCCTCTGTTTTCTATATCATTTTTTATCTCTCCCTATTTTATACCTACTAATTATGCTTTTTCTTCCCTGTACCTTTCCCCCCCATTCCTTCCTTCCCCTTCCCCATTGAAATCCCTCCATGTGATGTCCATTTTTCAGATTCTGTTCCTGTTCTAGTTGTTTGCTTAGTTTTCGTTTTCATTGTTTTTCTTTCCTTTTAGGTTCATTTGTTGTTAGCTGTGAGTTTGTTGTCATTTTATTGTTCATATTTTTTATTTTCTTTTTCTTAGATAAGTCCCTTTAACATTTCATATAATAATGACTTTTCTGCTTCTTTTAAATGTAACACTTGTCTACACTGCAGCTAATCTATTTTTCATCTCACACACACAAGATATTCCTTCCATCCACCCACAACAACCAAGATATCCTAAGCTATACTCCAAAGAATTTGGGAACCTAACTACCTGAAAGGGCTTAATATCATGGGAAACCTAAATATGTCACTTATGGAAAATATTTTTTTTTAAATGTATTTATTTATTTTTAGAGAGTGGAGAAGGGAGGGAGATAGGGAGGGAGAGAAACATCAACGTGCAAGAGCAAGAGAAACATCAATCTGTTGCCTGTCACACGCCCCCAACTGGGGACCTGGCCACAACCCACACATATGCCCTAACCAGGAATCAAACTGGCGACCTTTTGGTTTGGGGGATAACACTAAGCCACACCAGTCAGGACTGGAAAACATTTATTAGTGTCAAACAAGAAATAAGGTTAAGTGTCACTGCTTAAACTCTTGCACCTAGAAGAATTTATCAGTATGGTTTTTGGAGGTAATGTCATAAGGAACCAGCACAGAACAATGAGAAAAAAAGAGAAAAACCAAGGGAGGAAGCAGAAATGCTCAATTCTATTTTTTACTCTCCCCTATTCCCGTACATGTGTAACAATCTCTAGCAGGGGTGTCCAACCTTTTGATGTCTCTGGTCACACTGGAAGAAGAGTTGTCTTGGTCCGCACATTAAATACTTTGCGACATGTAATCACAAAAATATCTCATAATGTTTTAAGTAAATTTACGAGTTTGTGTTGGGCCTCATTCACAGCCATCCTGGGCTGCATGCGGCCTGTGGGGTGCAGGTCAGACACCCCGTGTCTAGGGCAAGTCATTGCACTTCTTTGAACCTAAGTTATTTCACCTGTAAAAGCTACGATAATTAATACACCATACTACAGTACAGAAAATGGAGTAGCACTGTAACATCAATCTCATTAATATCCCTGCAGCAAAATGAGTATTAACTTGAAGTAGAACCAAAAACAATATAAGTAGCTTCTTACTGGTTGAAGTCAGGTAGTGGTTAACTTACAAAAAATTTTTGTTTTCAGAGCTTTTGCATTTTAAAACTGTAGAGAAGGGACTGTGGAACTATTTATTAAGTGTTCACAGTCAGAAAATCAGTTTGCTAATGCACAACAAAACATTTTGTCCATTGCATGACTAAAGTTTTTAAATAGCCTTTGGCCTGACTTCTCTAAGTATTTTCAAACTAAACAATGTTCACTGGTAACAATTTTATCCACACAAAATTGTTAATAATTTGTCATATAACGTCTCCCTATGTAAATTCACCCATTGCCTTAGCCCCAATAAGTTATATGAATGGTACAAAGTCATCTCAATCCTTAACTTACATTTTACCAATTTTGCAATATAGTTTCTAGTCCTCCCACCTCCAAACCTTCTTGAGAGAATACCACTTGAAATTCATACCAGTCAGTGTAGTGATCATGCTATTTACAACCTGAAGTGATATACAGGGCCTGGCACAAATAACACCCCTTTTTTATTACAAAATCATAAGCATGTAATTCTGTAACATAATAATATCACACTCAAGCACACCATATGACATTTTAGGTGAAATGTTCAAATTAAAACTATAAATTACTACACCCATATTACTATCCTACCAACCACACTCCAGCAGGCATTACTTCTGCTGGACCCTGTACTTTCACTAAGAATTCCATAGTTTATTCTTGAATTCTTTCTAAATTCTTGAATAAATTTTATTTCATCAAGTTTATTGATTTGAAGAAGAAAAGCCTAGGCAGTTCTGACTGGTGTGGCTTGGTGGTTTGGGTCACCTAGGAAACCTAGGAAACTTGCTGGTTCGATTCCCACTCAAGGCACATGCCTGGGTTGTGGGCCAGGTCTCCAGTTGGGGGCATAAGAGGCAAACGATAGATGTTTCTCTCCCTCCCTTCCCCTCTCTCTAAAAATAAATAAATAAAATCTTGAAAAAGACAGAAAAGCCTAGGCAGCTAGAAAAAAAATATGAAAACATGCACTGGAAATACTAAATAAATATTAACATTTCTGGGATAATTCCTGGGAGTTCTTTATATCTTTCTGTACTTTTAAAGATTGCTTTTAAAAAGATTAATCCATGTTCTAATCAGGAAAAAAAAAACCATTAAGCATCTATCATCATTTGACCTGGAAGTCTTTTTAATCTGCTTGGAGGTGGGGGGTGGGGGGAACACACACTTGAATTAACAGCTGCTGGCTCTAAAGTTCATGATGTCAGGAATCTGTTACTGTACCACTTAAACACATGTAGTGAGAACGTTAGACTTCACATTTGATATACAGCAAATCCAGAGAAAAGCCCTGTGAAATCTGCCTCAAAGCTCACCTAACACAAGAATCACATCTGCCTAAAAGTAACAGATTTTTTTTAGCATGGACCAGAGTTCATGAAGAACTTTATTCTAGCCCTGGCCGGGAAGCTCAGCTGGTTAGAGCATCATCCCAATAGACCAACATTGCTGGTTTGATCCCTGGTCAGGACACATACAAGAATCAACCAGTGAATGCATAAGCAAGTAGAACAAATCAATGGTTTTCTCTCTCTCACCCTTCCCCTCTCTAAAATCAGTAGTAATAATAATAGAACCTTATTCTAAAATTAGATAGGAAAAAGAACACATTTTTACAGAATGGCAAATAGGTCTGTCTCCTTGTGTACTGCCAACTGCACAAGCTGATGAGATAAATAAAAATAGCATGTACAGGTCCGCTGCACCTCAGCGACATCAAACAGCATTCAGCATTAATAGGCTGAGAGCTTGATGTCCACGAGCTGCATTCTACATAACTCAGGACAGAAGTAAGACCTTCTATCTCTCGTATACTAGGTAAAAATTTTAGCTTGAAGTCAATTACCCAAACAGCAGTCTGGCATAAGAAATTTCTGTTTCCTGTAAACTTCATTGAAGAAAAGAAGGAAAGAAATAGCAGGAAAAATAATGAAGTAGAAGGGTGAATAAAGGGCAAACAAGAAAATTATAAGGAAATTCACAACACACAAGTCAAACAAGAGAGCACGCAGATATCGCCGAGACACCCTCATCCTGTAGCTAATGATTTAGGCACTGAGACTTCCAGAACACATCTAGCTAAGTGTTGAGAGGAAGTAAAAAAATACCACAAACCTGAAAATTCCATTTTTAAGCTGAGAGCAGAGTGCATGCTCCTTAAAAGCCTATTTTTAAAGAGCTACCCAAACACAGTTGCTGAGGCCTCACTAGAAAGAGGTAAGGTCACGACACTGGGCCTTTCCAATTGAGAAAGGAGAAAACCCAGAGGCCCAACTCAACCATTTCTCTAGGTAACCAAGGCCCAGTGAAGAGTAGGGTAAATCCCATCCCTCAGGGAGATGGCTACAAGGCTTCCAGTTCTGCCCCTGGTGTCTTCCAGACAAGACTGACTGCAATTTTCACCATGATTAACTTCCAGGAACGCCAGCCAAAGCAGCACTCTGGAGAAAAGAACATTAACGAGTACTATTTCCCCCTCAATGTCAGTTGAACTCTTTGGAACAACTGCAGCCTCTGCCTCTTTCTGTCTGCTGGGCAAAAGAGCATTCAGCAATCCTGGGGAAGCACCTAACAATCCAGTAACATGCCAGCGCCATATTTCTCAAAGAGGTCTACTCTGACCACCTTATTTAAAGCTGTAAATTCCCTACCTTCCCATCTATCCCTCCTCCACACTCCTAATCCCCCTACTCTGTTCTATTTTCTCCCTCATAATTTATCACCCTTTAAATATTATAAAAGGTCTGTCCAGAAGGTATCCAGCCATGTACTATGAAAAATAGAGACATTTACTGAAGATACAAGAAACACTGTACATAGGACAATGATGTCTCAGTCCCCTTCAAAGTAGGCACCTTGGGACCTCACATAGTTCTCCCAATCGCCATCAGCTGCCCTGTAGTATTATTCTGAATCCCATCGACAGTCTGAAATCTCTTCCCTTTCAAAGGTAATTTTAGTTTGGGGAAAAGCCAGAAGTCGCAAGCTATAATCTGGGCTATAGCGGGGCTGAGTCACCTGGGTGATTTGATGTTTCCCCAAAAAACTCTGCACGAGACGTGATGCATGAGCGGGAGTGTTGTCATGATGAAGCTGCCAATCACCAGGTGCCCACAGGTCTGGCCTTCTGAATCATCCAAACAGTTTCTGCGGAGGAATGTTCAAGCTAAAAGCAAAATTTGATGCAGATTCGTTGCTCTACTCACTCAATCATTTTGAATGTGACAGCCACACAGTACACATGCTCACTCAATAGCATCTACCACCCCCTGACTAGTAGAGTGATATCAGCATTGTTCACATATGTGCATTCCAGTCCACTCTCCTTGGCTGCCAGGTTACATAGGTGATATCGTGCAAGACGTTCTCGTTATATTAACAATGGCTGGACTTTTTCTGGACAGACCTCAAAAAATCATTTATTATGCTTATTTCTGTTTCCTTCTGTTAAAAGATAAGATCCACAAGGTTGGGACTTTTTTGGTCTATTTTGTTCACTGATAGATTTTAAGTAGCTAGAACAAGATTTCATACTTAGTAGGAATCCAATAAATATGGAATAAAAGAAGTAAATTAAAAAACACTACACTACCTCCCAGCGGTCAACAACATCCAGAGGCCCAACAAGGGCTTTATAACCCTCTAACAGAACCAGTCTTGTTCCTATGACTGACCTACATCGCCTCTGCCAGCCACACACTGCCCTTCGTCCCCACCCCCAGGCTCCAATCAGGTGGGATATATGAAACCACAGTACTGATATATGCAGTGAAAGCACCAAATGCTTGTCCTTGAGTCTGAAGGAATTTTGAAGGCTTTCACAGTCTGTCTTGTTCCTACATTATTCAGTTTGGGATGAAATGTGTAGAACAGAAGTTACCTTAGCATAAAAGAAAGCCTGAAAAAAAAATCACAAGACATTTCTGTTTTCAAAAATTAAATTTCAATTCAATTCAGCAAGCATTAATTAAACATAAAGTTATATTCAAAGCATTCGGCTAGAAGCCATGAGAACAGAGGAGACACAGGTCTCCTATGGAGTTTAGAATGAAGGAGAAAAAAATATATTCGCAAATAGTTATAATTACTTCACTATAATTAAAGACAACGTGTGATAAAGTGCTATGTAACAGAGATCCTAGCAAAGAGTTAAAAGAGATACAGAGGAAGATGAAAGAGAGAGTTTGGTGGGAAGAGGAGGGTTAAGAAAGGCTTCCAGAAGATGGTGTTCCTTGCTACATTCTCTTCTAGAACCAAATTCTTTCCTTTGAGAGCACTGCAGTTCATAACTGTATGTTCATTACTTGATTGTTGGTCTCCCTCACTAGAATTTTAAGTCCTGAAAGGAAAGGGACCATGTCTGGCCTGGCATATAGGTGCTCAATAAATAGTAGATAAATGGATAAATAAAAATCATAGTAACACTGCAGCATTCAGTAGTATGGAATACAGAAAGAAGCATTAACCATGAGGTTATTACAGTAATATACAGATGAAAGCCTAAACTAAGTGAGTCAAATGAGCAAATGGCAAGATATCCAGAATAATCCAAATGTAATGAATGATTAGATAAGGTGGTGAGGCACAAAACAGACCAAATGTAAGTCAAAGTTTTGTGCCATGGCAACTGGAAGAAGCTATAATGCTTAGGGGAGAAAAGGGTAGGTAGGTTTCAGAAATGATGGACTGGAAGTGCCATTGAAAACAAATACCAAGTAGAAAAATTTCCCCCTTTCCTGCATACCTTTCAGATTCATTTACCCCATAAGCTCCACAACTCCAATTTATCTTCCTATAGTTATATTTCTTTTTTTTTTTTATTTTATTTTTAGACAAAGGGCAAGGAAGGGAGGGAGAGAAACATCAATTTGTGGTTGCCTCTTGCATGCCCCCTACTGGGGGTCTGGCCCACAACACAGGCATACGCCCTGACTGGGAATTGAACCTGCGACCCTTTAGTTCACAGGCTGATGCTCAATCCACTGTGCCACACCAGCCAGGGCCTATAGTTCTATTTCTGATATCATTCTTTAAGACTCTGCTTTAGAAGTATCAGTTCTAGAACAAAGTCAAGTGCTTGGTTTCACACCAAACCTCAGAATTTGTAACTAAAGTATACAAGGTACCTTCTTAAACATTCACTTGTGCTCATGTGAATGAAAGTTCATCCCAACCAAACCCAAAGTGCTTCCCCTGGAAATGTTGCTAGGTATAGTGCTGGCATACTGGCTGCACTCTGTATGTAGTATACAGCACCTTGGCCAGGTAGCTCAGTTGGTTAGAGCATTGTCCTAATACACTACGGTTGCAGGTTTGATCTCTGGTTAGGGCACATACAAGCAATCAATGAATGTATGAATAACACCAATCAACGTTTCTCTCTCTCTCTCCAAATCAATAAATGAAAATTAAAAAAAAAAAAAAAGAATAGAGCAGACACTGCTGCCTTCCTCTTCAAATACTGAACTTCCAGCCTAAGAACTACAGTTACCAGCATGCAGCATGATATCAGCACGCAATGTGGCCTAACTGCCAGGATCTAGATTTCATTCACGGCATGGTTTGATCTCTAAAGGTTGCACGGCACCTACTCTGGCCACTCTCCAATTCAATACCCTAGGTTTCAGTTGCCACCTTTGAAAAAAACCTATCTATACAAACTACTTATATTTCTAATATAAATCTTTCTAAAATCTCACACTCAAGTGCAGCACTTCCCAATAACCTTTAGGTTACCTGAAAATTAGTAACATGCTACAGATGGCTAGGAATAAAGCAGAGTACTCCCAGGACTTTTTGTGAGTCCAAAACAAATCATAGTTCTGCCTACCAAATTTTCCTATTACATATTGATATTTCAAGCTCAAATTTAAAAACAGTGAATGCTTCTTCCAATGTTCAAAAGTAGATTAAACATGTGATTGTACTATGTTAACAAACAAAAAGACTATTAGACTGTCGTCCTCCTCTTAACATTCAATAAATAGCTGCTCTGGAAGTCCCAAATCCAAGAACTAACTAGGAAATGTTGATAAAAATCCTAACTTGGGGAATTAACTTGCTTCTGTACTTTATTCCTTTAAACTGCTTGAACACAAAGATCTCCTACATCACTGTCAGCTTCAGAGTCCCTACCGTCTCCAGCTTCCAACCCTTCGGTCCCTTTCACCACGTATTTCAGAGGTCCTCCTTGTCAGTCATACTTCACCAAACGTCACCAATTTAGGGTTTACAGCATTAGAAATAACAACTTTATTTTCTAAACAAAACATAGTTAGCAACTCATATATTCAATCTCAAGAAGAAAGCAGGTTTTCCAATGACAGGTCAAAAAGGGAAAAATGCTCAGCCCAGCTCCACAATCAGTCCCATTTGGTTGAAAGATGTGATGTAAGAGATTTAAGATCTTAGATGCCCGACTAAACACACAAAATTACTTATTGGTATCTGCCAAATCCTTCCAGGTATGATTTCCTTCTTACAAGCTGAGGTTGGTTTTCTGCAGATTTCCGATTCCCATTGTTATGGCTTGGACAGACTATAAAGATATATTTGACAAGCTGGTGAACCTGCAGAATGAGGGTACAAGACTCCTCCAAAGAAAATGGCCTAGTTTTAAAAAGCACAGCATAAGCTTTACAAATATATCAAAGAGGAGTGAGTGAGAGTCAAGCCCCAGAAAACTGAGGCTGCACTCACTCACAAGCCCTGCTGAGTATTGACTATATTTTTGACATAGTAATTATAAACTGCTCACTTCTATCTCTTTCCAGTCAGCAGGAAACCCGCTTTCCTCCCAACCTTGATATCATAAAACTCTATAGTTAAGTGGAACTTAGAGATGATATTGTCTAATGTGCCCATTTTACAGATAAGGATAGTGAAAACAGAGGTGTGGCTAGCACAAGGTCACACAGCTAGAGACATAGGAGTGATGAGAACTTAGGTTTTATGACTCCTAATTCTATCAAAAGCAAAGAAAACATATAATACTATTAAATCAGACAATAACTTAATTGTAACTGTAATTAAGCCATACAAAAATAAAATTCATCCACATAAAGAGAACAAAGCATTAGACCAGGAAGCACCCCAACTTAAACAGAAGGAAGCAGCATTTGTTCATACAGTATAGGGCTTCCTTAAGGGCACAGCCTCGCACATATTTTCTAAGCCATTTCATTAACTACCACCTTCAAGGATGTGTGCATCTTGTGCTTCCATCAAATGCATCTTCTTATGGCAAAGGTGTGAAAAGTAATAACTTCTGCCATAGAAAATTGATGATGCAAAAGGAACTCACAAAAGCGGTGCCAACAATAATGAAGAAAGGACCAAAGGTGAAGAGGTAGGTATTGCTGGGAGCAAGTAATCCTGAAAATGGGATGAGAATAAAAATCCAAGAGAGCAAAGTTAGCCACACACTAATGACCAGAGAGCACAATAAAAAGAAGGCAGTTTCAGAGCCTGCCTGGCATCAGAGAGCTCTCACCTACAAAAAAAAGAAGGGAAAAATTCTCACAGAGACAAGAGAAAGATTGTAGGTTTGCTCCTGAGTGATGGACTAGATATGACCTAATAGGTATTTGCCATCTCTTATTTCTGGGACTCTGATCCAAGAACAAACAGCAAGAAAACCATGAAAAATCAGCCCTGTTGGATCTGGAGTTCTGCCCTGACAAGATATAAAGCTCATTCATAGATCTGACTGTGCTCATGAGACTGCAGTTCAACTCCTGCTGCTAGAGCAAGGGGAGGGGGGGGAAGATAGAAAGGGGTGAGTGGGAAGGAGGTGGAAGATCTGGGTTGTGACTATAATAGCTACAGTAATTAGAGTGTTTCCAAGCTGCTAGAGAGAAGTCTTCGGAGCAGAGAACTAGGATGGGAGGTGGGGGAGGAAAAAAGCATGAGAAAGCAAACTACTGAGAATACTAGGAAAGTATATGGCACTCTGCGAACTGCTTAAAACAAACAACTGTGATGGCTTCATACGGGGAAATAAAGAAGTTTCTATTTTTTCCCAGAAGTAAAAACTAAACAAATAATTGCTAGACTCCCACTTAAAGCTAGATTACATACTAGGTTTAAGCAGATTCTTCCCAATGATCCTGTCTCTACAGTAGTCCACTGGCCCCAGCCTCGGAGTCACACCATTTGCCTTCCTTTCCCCCAAAATCAATCTACCTACCTATCTATCTACCCAGCTCTTTACCTACCTATCTGTATCTCTGTCTCGCTCTCTGACACACAGGTAAGAGCCTTCACCCCACTTGGAAAAGGGATTTCTGAACTCTAAAACAGTTAATATGACTTTTTTTTTCAATCAACTGTTAATTAATACCCCATGAATTTATTATATACATACATACACACACACACACACACACACATATGTAGTGTGTGCGTGCATGCACGCTTCAATAGAAGAAGCACACAACCTGTCAGCCTAATACAGAAAATGACTGGAAGGCACGAAAAAAGTCAGAAAATAAACACCAGGTTACTTACTTGCTTATAAAATTTAGGCTCTATGGTACTGCCTACTCTAGTGGAATGACCATGTGAAAAAAAAATCATCAACAAAAGATGATAACCTTTAAGGAAAATTTGAGAATTTGCTGAAAACATCAAAATAGAAAGTCTTCTTCCAAGTTGTAGACAATTCTACACTTGTTTTAAAGATAAATATTTAGTGGAGATATTTCCTTAACATGATTTGGTCCTCTGGTGATGATTTGATTCTAACAAGTGATGTTAATCACCATGCCAGAGTTTAAAAGTGTTATAAAGGTGTTGGGAGAAACTAAAAAGAAAATAAAACAAGCTGAAGAGGTGTAAATTTCATGGAGACACAGTCATAAAATGAAAACACATGCCTATTTCTTGAGTAAGGCATGTCAGATAGACCCAATACAAAAGGTCAATCACCGACTTCACCCAGAACCTGATGGGTACCGCCCAGAGGGCTAAATCTTTTTCACCACACTAAGAGCAAAGGATTTTCTCCTTCCCGTTTCCCTCTAATAAACAAGGACTAGAAACACTGAATTACCACTATTTCCTTCCCATTCACAGGGCCTAAAGCCAGAACTCACAGAAATACAATAGGGCTCTACAGGACCATGTCTAAGGCAAGCTACTCAGTAATCGAAAAGAAACAAAGAAAAAAAGAAATCTCTTTTCTCTATTCCATTATCAGCTCACTAACAAACCAGTATCAGGCATTAAGAAATGTGAAACAAAGAGCAATTTCACACATATGAACTGAACCTAAACCACGAAAGACCAAGTATTTTCTTGTCACTGTGGCATGTGATTCTTTAACCACCTGCTCAATAATCCCTCTTCAGCTGCACAGCTGCTGCCAATTTCACATGCCCAGCTAGGCAGGTGCTTTGGTGAATTACCTGTTCCCTAGTGAAAAGAGTCCTTCACTGACACTTAGTGGGCCCAGAATCTGCCAATCAGCCATCACCTTATCTTCAATTTGTCTGTAACAGCCAACTTTTATGAGACATCATGAAGGCAGATTTTGCACACTATATGATTTTTGTATTTTGTGGGGTTTTGTTGTTCTTGTTCTTGGCTTTTTTAAAGAAAACTGAATTTTAAAAATCAAGTAGCAGTGCCCTGGCTGGTGGGGCTCAGTGGATTGAGCACTGGCCTGCAATCCTAAAGGTCGACAGTTCAATTCCCATTTGAGGCACATGCCTGGGTTGTCAGCCAGGTCCCCAGTTGGGGGCGTTTGAGAGGCAACTGATTGATGTATCTCTCACACACTGATATTTCTCTCCCTCTCTTTCTCCCTCCCTTACCCTCCTTCTAAAGCTAAATAAATAAAACCTTTTTAAAAAATCAAGTAGAAGTGAGAATTCAGCTGCTGAATAGAAAACCTGCCATACAACATAAGGGTGCTTTATCTCTGAGTGACCCATCTGCCTGTCAGTATTCCCATGCACGACCAATTTCCCACAACTGCTTAGCCCCCAGCTTTGGGGATGGAGAAAGGGGCAGTAGAAGGTGCCAGGATACCTGGCAGTAATAAGAGAGAGCGAGCAGGGCGAGAACTTCTGGAGCCCACACATCATTCCTATACTTCGTAAATCTCCATGGCTGAGTCCAGGCAGTGGAGTTCCCAGTCAAATAAATAAGGAGTGGCACTTCCACTTGACAGAGCAATCAGCAAACCCCTCAACAAATTATCCTGTTCCAGTCATTTAGTTGCTATATGCTAATTGCAACATAATTACTACCAGGAGCCAAAATTATGCTTCCATATCCTCACACACAAAAAAGCACAGATCTGTCCAGCTATCTAGACCTCTCACAGGGAAACATTTTCTACCAAGATACTGGGGTGGCGAGTGGTGGAATCCAAAGTGCTGTCTGAAGGATAATCACAATCACAAGACTCATGAGACTCCTTGTGGCAAGGGCCCAAATTTGAAACCACTATATCTAATCAGGGCAAATTAATCTGAGGCTTCTGCCTTCACTGTCACCTGACAGGATTCAGAAAAGAATGCCAACAGCCTAAGAGCAAAAAGCTTTGGACTCAGTTTAGCTGAGTAGCCGAAAGACAGAAAACCCTTCTAGTAAGACCTTAAGACAGCTGTCATTAGGAAATACAAAGGTCAGAACAACTTTCTAACACAGCCCAACACCTAAGCGGCAAGCCATCATGTTGAAAGACTCATTGAAATAAAGTAATGAGGAGGCAACATAGATTCCGCACCTCAGAAAAGACCTTTACCAAAACCAAAGCCTAAAGTTCCTATTCAACAATACCCCACATGAAATGGTTGGCCATTGTGTACAACTGCTCTCTCACAACATTCCTATCTCTTTATAAACAAAAGTGTTCTTTAATGTCCTAAATTAAAACCTCATTTCTAGCAACCAATATGTTTTTTACCTAATAGTATTTCGGACATTTCTATGAGACATAGGCAGGGATAGGATTCCTTCTAGCTTGTTCTCATCTTCCACTCATTAATAATAACTCTCAAGCTCTCAAAAGATTTCTTTTTTAAACGTTCATCTCTTTGGCACATTTCTCCTTAATAAAGAGGCAGATATGGACTTTCTGCACAATAAGCAAATCATCTCCTTTCATCAGAATTAAAATAAAGATTAAAAGGAAAGCTGTTTTGTTTCTACAGCCCTTGACCAGATAGGCAAATTCTGTGGCTTTTTTGTTGTGCAATTACTACTGACCAGGAAGTCACCACTAAAGAGGTACTGGGTCCTTGACTGCCTGTATTAACCCTGTACAGGTTTTTAACGATATTCCTAAACAAATGCACAAAAATAATTTATGAATGCCCCATCCCTATAAAAAGAATTAAATATGATGGTTCAAACAAGAGTAGAAACCATCCCTGGAGGTCTGACAGAAACACCAGGGGTGAGTCTCCCAGACACTAACCCTCCACAACTTAGTCCAGGCTAGCTAAAGAGCCAGGCACAACATGGCTGGCATCCCCTATTCTTCTGAAAAATGTGTGCCAATGAGCTCTGCATTGTTCCTCACTCAAAAAGAAGAGCCTTTCTGTCTGGCCTCCTCCAATGGCAAGCCCCAGTCTGGAAAAGGAAGAAAATGGCACTGAGGAGCCTGGGAGATGGAGCATATCCAAAGCTCTCAGACAAGACTTGAACCTATGACCTTCACTGTGTACACAATAGGCGGGTGAGAGGGACCGGTTTATCTCTGCAGCAGCAGTTCTCAGCCCTGGGGTAGCACTCCCGATAAAATGACACGACTATTGTGTGTGGCAGCAGAACAGTCATCTCCTCACAACGGCCTAAACCAGCACTCCCTCCCCCAAGACAAAGCAGCAGGGGTGAAATTAACTCAGGGCTGCGGAGCAAAGCCTAATACAGAAGAGAGAGGCCTGTGGGGGACTGGGGACTCTTCTCAACCCCTGGGGCTCTGGACACATGGCTGGAAACAGACAGGCTTTCTCCCCCATCTTCCCTACTCTCATTTTAGGTAGGAAGCTGTTTCTTGGAGAATTCAATCATCTGTGAATTGTTCAGAAATATTCTCCCTGAAGGGCTCTGATCTCTCCACCCTGTGTGAGCCTAATTCCTAGAAGCTGAAATGACTGTTTGCTGCTGCCTGTTTCACAAACACACATTAATTGGTCAGATGTGTCTCCTCCTCCTCAACCCCGGAGGGAGGAAGGGGAATCTGAGCAAAGCACAGAGATGATCCAACCGTAATTACACATAAAGGGAAAAGAGGGCAGCATGGGTTTCCCAAACAGGACAGGGTCACAAACCCTCCCCGTGGGGGGTACAAGGACAGCATTAAGGGCCAGGCCCAAGAATCCCTCCATCTTGAAGAAAAGGACAGGGGTAAATATGACCTGAAGACTAGAAGGAGCACACACCCACAACCTACTTACTGCACACTCCCAGCTACCTTGCTCCCCCATCCTGGGCCACGCACACGTCCTGCTCCCAACCCTTAGCTCTGAACCCCCCCAACTCCCTGACTAGCCCCAGTTTCCATGGGCCCCCTCAAGATGACCAGACTGGTCTCAAACTCTCTGGCCTGTCCCCACAGCCTGGCCAGACCCTAATTCCCTCTCGGGCACCCCTACCCTCACCCTGAATCGGCCCCAGCCGTGCTTTGAACTTCAGCCCATGTCCCTAGACGCCCCCTCCCCCACCCACGCAACGACCCCCCTCCTACCCCCCATACACACCTTCCCCCACGCTCCGCCCCGGCCCCCCAACCCCCACTTCCTCCGTGAAGAGCCGCTGCCCCCCGGCCCCCCTCAGCGCCGCCGCCTCTCTCCTCCCCCAGCCCAAGCTCCACACAAAGCTCCGGACTCACCGCGCGGCCGGTCCCGGGAGCCGCCACCTCCGCTGGCCCGGAGCCCCGGGCCGTAGAGCCGCCGCTGCTACCGGGCCCAGGCCGCCATCCGTTCCCGCGGCCCCTCCCCCCCACCCCACCCCGCCTCCGCTCCGGCTCTCCGCCCCTCCCCGCGCCGCTCCTCCCCGCCCGGCCGGTGCCGCTGTGTCCGGGCCGCAGGTCCCTCAGCCGCCGCCACCGCCACCGCCGCCGCCGCCGCCGCCGCCGCCGCGATCCGGGACAAGCAGGGCCGCCCGGAAGGCCCGGACACTGGACTACCGGGCCCTCGGATCCGGATTCCAGGCTGGTGTGGAGTCTGGAGCGGGAGAGCGCAGGGGAAACCCGGAACCTGGATAGAGAAGCCAAATCCTGGGTCTCGGAATGCGCGGTCACTAGGAGCCAGGATTAGAGTCTGCTCTGGGAATGCTGGAAAACCCGGCAAGCCGGTTAAAACAGAGATAAACTCGAAGAAACCTGGATTGGAAGCTCGAACTTAACGCTCTCTCCTCGTGGAAAGAACTCTCGCTGGACCAGACTTCCTCGCAGAGAGGTCTCTGGGGAAGTAGGGTAAACTTAAATACAGAAGACACCAATTCTGTAGGTGTCCTTCAACTGTGGGAAAAGGGCCCTAAGGGGTCTGTCTGAACGTTAACATCCACAAAGCGAAGAACAAGCACAGCTCATGATGGTTTCATCCGTTTTATCACTTGGTTCAGCAAAATATCAACCCCCTACATTTTTATCCTTTGTCCTCTGGTTTCCTTTTTTCGGACTACCATTTGTTTTCCTCTTAAAAGTACCATTTCTAATCCTTCTATATCACTTTTCTCCTCATCATCCTATCATCAAATCTTACTACTTTTTATTATGTAAAAGTCTTATTCTGTCCTTTTCCAACCCATCATACTAACGATTGTAACTTTTATCTTTATTTATCTGCCATTCATCTCCAATTGCCCAGCACACCATCTAATACACAGTAGTTATTCAGTCCATGTTTGTTTAAGCAAACACTCCTATGCACCTCTCACTTGTGAAACTACTCTTCGGGACCTTCTTTCCTAAAACTTCTACCTCCTGCCACAACAAACAGAAATTTATCTTAATTCTCCAGGCTCCCCACATTTTATCCCCTATTATGTCCTTCCTGTGTCCTTGACCATGTTAGTCAACTCTGCAGGTTTTTATTGTACATTTTTTAAAATTGATTTTAGAAAAAATACTGATTTGTTATTCCACTTATTTATGCTTCCCTTGGTTGATTCTTGTATGTGCCCTGACCAGGGATTTGGGAACAAAGCTTTAACCAACTGTGCTACCCTGCCAGGGGTCAACTGCAGTTTTTATCTTTCCTTTCTTTGCTTTCCCTGAGGCATCTTTCGACAGTGCCAGGCAACATAGTGTGTGACTTGAGGATAGAGCCAGGTCATAAAATCCCTAACTCTCTATCTCTACACACAAAGGTGTGTGTCTGTGTCTGTGTGTTTGGGGGTGGGGGTGATGACTAAAGATGATTACTAAGGCTGTCTGGCCTACTGGCCTAGGATAATAATCTCCCTTTGGTCCTCCAATATTCAGCTTGCTTAGGACAGTACAAGGACAGAACTGATCTCATGTGACGGCAAACTTCCAGCCTGTAGTAGGTGGTATTACAAGTGATGATTCATCTCCTTAGCAGGCAGAGAAAGAGTAGGGTTTAGTGTTTTAGACCTGTATGACTTAATTAAAAGTTAACACCTGAGTAGTCATCTCCCATTGAAGAACACGACTCTATTACAGACTGGATTACAAAATTAGGAAACAAAGGAAAGACATTCCTACAGTGAACCCTGATTTTTAGCCAGAGAAAGTTAAGTCTGGAAGAACCACTAAAAATTTTCAAGTGATTGATGTCCTGTATAATAAAAAACTTTTAAGTTTTGACTTCCTGTTCCTCTAGAGAGGGGTTGACAAGTTATGGCCCACATATCAAATCAGGCTCACCACCTGTTTTGGTATGTCCTATGAGCTAAGAATGGTTTTTACATTTTTAAATGGCTGAAAAATAATCAAAAGAAAAAATTTTGTGATATGAAAACTATATAAAATTCAAATTTCAGTGTGCACAAATGAAGTTTCATTGGCTCAAAGCCATGCTTATTTACTTATTTTCTTGGATGCATTTGCATTATGAAAGCAGAGTTGAATAGTAACAGACTGTATGGCTGGACTGTAAAGCATGAAATATTTGCTACCTAGCCCTTTACAGAAAGAGTATGTTGACCCCTGCTCCTAACAAGCACTGTCCAATAGAACTTTTTGCAATGTTGGAAATGGTCTATATTTGTACTAATTCCAAATTCACTAGCCATGTGTGAATTTGAGCACCTGAAATATGGTTAATGTAACTGAACAACTGAATTCTTAATTTCATTTAAATAATCACATGGGGCTAGTGGCTACCATATTTATTAGACAGTATAGCTCTAGACTCTTCTCAAATCTTCTGTATTGACATTTTTTGTCCCTTGTCCCAGCATCTCACTCTTTTCCTATGACACACCTCTCTATGGATACTTGGTCCAGTTCCCAGCTCCCTTTCCCTGACCCTATTTAACTAACTCCAAGTTGGGGTACAACACTTACTAGGTTTTGTTTCTGGATTACCCATTGTCATGACTGAAATCTGAAATCTGATCAGTTTACCAAATTTCACACCATGAATTAATCTACATTATGTGCTCACACACAAATGGACATTTACATAAGTTATTTAGTGTCAGAGAATAGCACTCTATGTTCTTTCTTCTCCCAATGAGAGAAGTAGAAAAGCCCTCCAAATGCTGGATCCCTTGTTTGCTGCTAGAGCCTGTGACATGGATCACCTCCACCCAAACACATTCACAGAAGCTGAGAACAGCAGATGTGTACTTGCTATTTGAATCTCAAGGAGAAAACATCCTTCATCACAGGACTTTCTTTCCTCCCCCAGGCCTAATAAACTGAAATTAACTGATTTCTCTACTTTAATAGACACTTGCTTTTTACTGTCCTTTTCCAGCTAGGCAAAAGAAAAAACCCCATACTGTCTCAATCTTGGCTAGGAGCTCTAGCAAAGGCATTAAAATGTTTTTTTTACCAAAGTAAATGAACTCACTATAAATAGGCTTTAGTCGATACAGCATTCAAAATGGAAAGAGATTTGGGGTTATAACTCTTAAAAGCCCTAACTTTGTAATTATTTGTAAAAGTAATTGTGAAAGCCTAATTTTTTCATACCTACTCCCTAGGAAAAAAAAATCAATTTCTGTAAACTTATAGCTTAAAAAGAAAAGAGGGGACACATTGTTCTCTTTCTCCACATTAGCTCTAGCAACCAAAAAAAAAAAAATTCCCTCACCCCATTCCAGACATCGGACTGCGAGGCTAAAGCCTCCTAAATCCTGACAGAGAATGTCTCCAGTTTTATATATATATATATATATATATATATATCCTACTCCGAGCTTAATTGAGACTGGGTCCTGCTTGGAAAAACAAAAATAAAAACGCTGAATCCTTTAGGTACTGTTATCAATTGGGAGCTACTGAACCCAACCAACCAAAAGGGGGCGCAGATATTGAGGCTGCGAAAGAAAACCAGCTCAGAAACATGACATCCCCCAGGCCAAGCTGTTCTACAGTTGCAGGGTCAGTGCAAAGTGTAAAGCATTGAGAGGCTGGCTATTCCAGGGTGAATTTGTACTCAGGCTGCTAAGAATTTCCACTAAGCTTTAAATTATGCTATTCATCACTGAACAATGGAGAGCCATCTACCCTCAAGTCTCTCCCACACTTCCTCTCTCGTGTCTCTGCAAATAAAAGAGAGACCTTTTACCACCACCACATGAACTAAAGACAGGCTTTCACAGTCTAACCACGAAAAGAAGTTTCCAAGTTATTCTGCCATCTTCTCATGTGGCTCCAGCTGCATATTTTGTACGCTGAGGTGGGTTCTTAGAAACTTGTAAGGTTCTTGTAAACTTTCTTATCATGGCACACAAAATGGCTTCATAACCTGAACTCTTGCAGCTCCTGATGTTTTTCTTTAGGCACATACACAGTCTATCCAGGTGTAAAAATCAATCCAGACTCTTCTGTGCTCAGGCTGTCATTCAAACAAAGAGGTATATAAACACCCTGCCCCGCCATGCCCGCCATCCATAGGTTCTTTTCCTCCTGCCTTTCAGTTTTATTTTGGTATTAAGAAAACCAGATAATTCCAGCTCAGAATTCAAGGTGCTACTTATTGCTTGGTAAACTATTAACTACATAATGAACCCAATGTGGCTTCATTAACAGTACCAGGGTCTGTAGAGGGCAGGGAGTTTTTTCCCTAAAGAAGTGCCATTAGCTGTCCTTTCCACTTTCTCTACAGAGGTTGAACAGGAAAAGAAAGAAAATACTGCATGTTTGCATCACCAGAACAAGAATCGGGTGGGTTTTCCCTGGGAATCCAGAGTGATCAGGTCCCGCAAAACCAGTGCCTAGAGCTATGCAACAAGCAGGGTTCACAGTTGAGTGAACATCAATGCATAATGAGTGGAGGCATTTCAATGCAAATAAACGCTGAATATGAAGGATTAAAGAAAGGGGAAATTAATCTTTTTCAAAACACAGGGCACTTTTTTTTCCTCCCTTGTGCTCTCTTTTTTAAGTCATGCACACAACTGCTGGAGGGAATCCAACTTCCCCAGTGTGGTGGTGCCGCTTTATAAAAAGCAGAACATACACATTTAAGAGCATGAATTTCCTGAGGATGCCAGCAACTGAGATTCTGACAGCTCTTCTGAACAGCCTCAGAAGAAAGGGCTTCCCTAAGTGAGGCCAGACTGACTAGTAAAAATCTCATTTCAAAATAACCTCCTATTTTTTCCAAAGCTCATAGCTTCCTGGGGTGTGCATGGTTTAAAGGGTTTGGGTTCAGCATCTGGGGGTATTTGGATGCAATTACTGAAGGGTTTTATTTTCCAGTTTGTTTCTAATTGCCCCATCGAAGAAGTGATGCTTTTGTAATATCAACAAAATAAATAGGGTGGTTTCATGCTGCTTTAGCAGGTGGCTCCATCTCCTCCCAGTCTCATCTTCTTATGCCTAATGTCTCAAACCAAAAAACAAAATGACAGCACCTCTTCAGGTCATCTCTTCAAAAAAAATTTGCCAGTGAAGGTTACTCAGCTTTTGAAGATGTCGGACTCAACTTTAAGAGACGTTGGACTGATGCAGAAAACTTGCTAAAAAGCTTTCTGTCCCACCAAAGCTTGTATCCAACACAGGATTCCTCGGACATTCAAATTCTCTATTAGCTATCATTGTGGATGGGGGCGGTTGCAGGGGGTGGGGAGGGGGCAAAGAAACCTTAACATTCAAGTGCTCCCCTGCCAATTGTTAACCTAGGTTAAAATTTTTCCTAACTACAAATCCAAGCCCGAGAGAGGAAATTAATTTCCAACTTGTTCCTTTCTCTTCTAATACCACTCTGAGAAAAAAATGTCTAAGACTTAGAATTTTTAAAATAGGTTTTTATAAATAATGTATTCAAAGATTTTGACCCACTACTTAAAGTAAGAATCCCACTCTTTAAGAAAAATATACAAGTTCTGGTAAGAGTTGAAGATACTGAGAGAGTCAACGTCTGATGGCCACGTCTTGAGATTTCCACTGAGACTCCGGAGGACCAGTATGTAACAATTTTGGTACACAAACTCCGACATGCTGCACAGTTCCTTTCCTCCTGGGTCAGACAGCTTTATTCTGCTTCATTAACCCCTTCTTGGCGCCTTGATGGATCTTGGAATCCAGTTTCCCTGTAAGGGAAAAAAAGAAGCCTCATTATTTATTTTTTATATTTACAATGCAAATCTTTCATGGCCTCCCAGGTCTTCTGGTTACTGTGTTCCCATCACATTCAATTATCTTGCTTCAGGACTCAGACATTTTCAAACTTCAGAGCCTCGTTCTGTAAGAATGAGGAAGCAGTGGGAACACCAGAGAGAGACACAAAAGCATGCACACAAACACGAGTATTTGCCTAAAGAATATAAGTTAATATTTCTAATTGTGTAGCTATTAGAAAAGAAACGGCACCTTTTCCAGGGTGTCTAATACTAAGACGAGTTTTTAAAGAATATAAACATATAATAAAAAAAGGCATTTCACAGTGGGAAACCCATTCCTCTGACCAGTTAACTGGCTGAGCATAATGCATGAACCTCCCTCACAATGAGAAAAGCAGTTCAACTCACCCCTATCCTGCCTCAGACTTAATAGGGGAAGTGACCTGAAACAGTGGAGCAGAACCCACATGAATGCTTTACTGACAAAGGGCCCCTATCACCAGCTAAGAGGGGTAAAGGTCACAGGCTGTATGACTCTTCTAAGTGTTAAAGTTAGAAAACAAGCAACCTTCCTGTCCCAGGTGACCCTAATGAGAGGTTCTTCACTGCTGTGGTGTCTGACCTCTGACTCCTCAGATCTACCAGGACAGAGTTTGGTTCAGTGGAGCAGCCTCAGGAGCCATCCATCTCATGAAGGGAATCTTAACAGGGTTCCCTCCTGTCTGTCTGGCCTGAGAACAGAGCTTGCAGGTTGCTTTCTCCAAAAAAAAAGTCTCATTTAAGTCCACAGCAATGCTGATGCTGGAAACAGAAACAATTAAGTTGAACATCAGCCTCAGCACTTAAAAAAAAAAAAAAAGGAAGCCCCCCGTACTACTGCATTATAGGCCCATACCTACAACTGCTGCCCCTCCTACGCTGTCATTTCATTTGTTGCAGCAATCACATGTAAGAGAGCACTAGCCTAGGAGTCTTAAGGCTCATGTTTTAGTCCACCCTTGTCTGATATTAACTAGCTGTATGATCTCGGGCAAGTCATTTCCTCTCTGGACTGCAATATTCTCATCTGTCCAATTAAGAATACATGTTGTGACTACTGCACAAAGAAACTGTGAGAAAAATAACCTCAACTTAGCAAGTTTCCCTGTTTTCTAAATCCACCCCCCACCCCCCCCATCCCATCTCTATAGGGCTACACCTGCATTTGGAATACAATTACTTCTTTTCTGGGCTTCAGAAACCTTCACTAAATGATAACCTAAATGCCATTCACAATGGTCACAATGCTGTTGATTTTAATTTGGGCTTTAGAGCACAGGGTATTCCCAAGGATTTAGAAGTTCTTTCATCCCCCAGGCTGCCTGGTTGAAAATACAAACATGTGCCAGCAATCTGGCAAAAAGCCCTATTACAAGGCAAATTTGCCTTTGTATCCCTAACACTACCCATAGCGACAACCAAATTGTAGGTGCTCAATAAAGTTTTTTTCTTTTTAATCTTCACCCGAGAATATGTTTACTGATTTTAGAGAGAGAGGAAGGGAGAGACAAAAAGAGAGAAACATCGATGTGAGAGAGAAACATTGATCAGTTGTATTCTGTATGTGCCCTGACAGGGGAACGAACCCACAAACTAGGTACATGCCCTGACTGCGGATTGAATCCACAACCTTTTGGTGTTTGGGACAGCGCTCCAGCCAACTGAGCCACGTGGCCATGGCTCAATAAATGTTTTCATCAAATAAATTAAACAAAGAAGGCAGACACTACAAATTTTAAAACCTTTACATTATAGGTCAGACTATTAAGTAACAAAAACAGGTATCGGATCAACATAAGAGTACCCACTGTAAAGGTGGTGGTACCCAGAGGTAGAGTATGCGTCTCATCCAGCTTTTTAGAAGAAGTCAGGGCAGAATTTAGAATTCCACCTAGGATTCCAGGTCTCCAGACTTCTAGTTCTCTTTATTGACTAAGTTAGAAGAAACTAGAAAGTTTTGGTCTTGAGACTACCTAGCTGTGTAACCTGGAGGAGATCACTTATCACTTTTATCTCCAACTTTATCAATACTAAGAAACTGGACTACATAGTACTGAAGGCCCTTGCCAGCTCTATGATATTGTGTCCTAAAAATGATATGTGAATTAAAACTATCTGTTTTTTCAGGCAATCTGAAAAAAAGCAAAAAACCTAGAGAAAGTAGGAAACCTAGAAAGATGTGAGCAAAATAGAATTCCTATAAACCTGTCTACTCAACTAAAAAATAAAAGGAGGGAAGATTCCTACTAACTTATAAAGTTGTTGAAAGGATTACAGCTAAAATTAAGTGTTTTCTATATATCAACCACTGTGCTAAGTATTTTATATACACTAAGTCACTTAATCAAATAACTAATTGAAACACAAATGTTAAAATGCCTCATAAGCTCAAAGTTCTCTGAAAAAGTAAGGGTAGTCATATTATTAATGTTGAGGCTTGGGAGTTGTGTTTCTTAGTTATGGTCTCAGTTTTACTTTTAATTTAGCATATAACGCTAGGCAAGTATTTTCATTATATTTATTTCAGATTCCTCATATTTTAAAAAAAAAGAGACATTACCTTCTTCACACTCTCAAAGCTTTACTATATAGAACTTTCTAAATATAATTTTCAGAAAACTCCAGTCTGATTATGAAAACCCTCACGTAACACCAGCTCAGGTAAGATCAACCCATCAGAACAAAGCACTCAGTGGTAGGCAGACTAATCTCTGGCTTCAATGATGATTTCATAATGGAAAAGTAACAGGAGGAAGGAGGTATTGAGTAACAAGGATTTCCAGGACATTCCCAGCGATTCAGAAATTCTTTCATCCCCTACTGCCTAAAAAAAACCATACATGTGCCAGCAATCTGTGATCTCCTTACAAATAAGGACTTCTTTGCATTCCCTAACATCTACCACAGTGACTGCCAACAGTAGCAATTCTTGGGTCAGCTGTGGGCAGTGAGGGCAAAGGATGGGGCTTACATGAAGAAGCAGTCATCGTGGCTGCCCTTGGATTACATGAATTCTGAACTCTTGACTTCTAGTTCAGCCTGGTCTTTCAAGACTTAGGACCTGGACAGTTAAGTACAGTAACGCACAGTACACTCTCTTAAAAGTGGAGTGATAACGCTTACTTTCTGTATTTTCCCAATCCCTTCACATTTAGTACCTGCATCATTTTAGTGTTAAACCACATCCTCAATCATGGTGCCTAAAAGAAAATCAAGTGCATGTGCAGCAGATGGGCAAGAAGTTGAAAGGGGAAAAGTATTTGTCATCAATCGATACAATTCTCATAAGGATTTTCACACGCTTTGCATAAAATATAAGGCAGTATTTGCCTGAGTTTATAGAGCATGTAGTTGATTTAAAGAAAAAAGATTCCTTTATCTCTTTAAACATTCAATCTATATATTCTACTATACTAAACTATTTTGCATAGACTGATTTGAGCAGACACACAGCCAAATGATATCGTATTGCACATTGCTCTTTTCTGAATTATTTCAATTTCAAGAAACACAATTATCCCTAGGTCAAGTATGCTCAAGTTTATATGGCCAAAAACACAAATCAAAATATAAACATTTAACTGAAGGCACATATACATATATATATATATACATGATACAACATGGAAATGGGTTGTAGTCTATAAGTTTATTTGCAAGTCAAAAGTTTAGAACTTGGAATATATTTCTCATAGAACTTATCTATAAAAGGTGGCTAGGTCCCTAAGCCATACCACAAAAATAAATAAATAAATAAAATTAAGCCACAGTTATGGTTATAATTTAAGTGGAATAGTAATATTATTAATACTATGGAACAGAACTGAACCACTTCAAGTAACCATGTATCTTGAATAAACCATGAAGCATGAAGCATGAAGCATTCCAAATTAAGAGCCAACTATGTATGTTCCCCCTGTGGCAGTGGCATTAAAGACTTTCCCAGCTTTAAACTACTAGAGGTGGCCCCTATGGCCTAAGGGAAGGAAGCTCTGGCAGAGTGTAAAGTTTTGGAGATGGTAAGATTGAATGGAGGGTAAAGAAATGGGGAATCACAGAGAACAGAAACTTTACACCAGACTAAGTCCTCGCTCTGGCTCCTTCTCAATAGAATTTTTTTCTGAGACACACAGGGATTGGTGAGCCTGTTTTTTCCCTTTTTTTTTCTTAAGTAAATTTTTACTACTTACTGTTTCTGACCACTGTTTTTTTCCCTTGTCTGGTCTACAATGAAGAAGCTGTAGACTCATAATTTCTATCTAGACCTGTTGTCCCTGAAATAAACATACAGTCCACTTGGGCTTTTTAAAGCTTTTAACTAACAGAAACAATGGGGAAAATCAAGGGGTCGTTAAAGCTTGCTCCCTAAGAGCATCACTCCCCCACCACTACTAAGCCTCACTGAAAAAACGAAGGCTATATATGTGCTGAAGGTGGGTCCCGGTGTAGGCAGAGAAAGTACTGACGTAAAACATTTCAGGGAGCATCTAATCTCTGTTTACACAGAACATTTTCTCACAGGAGCTTAAGCAGCAGATGAAAGCCAAGATAGAGGAGGAAGCTAAGAAAAGGTAACTGGGGCCAGAGACCAAGGTGGCTGTGAGCCTGGCAGAGGAGCCCTGCCACATCTTCCTCGTCCTCTCAGCGCTGCTACCACAGGCTAGGGTGAGGTGAGACTGGAGGAGGCGGAGGCAGAAGAATGCCACAACCACAAAGGAGGGAGAGGAAAGGAGAGGTTTAAATCCTGTATAGTGGAGAAGAAGGAAAAAGGATTTCCAGGGCCGCCTGGGTACCAACTGGCGTATAATCTAAAGCAGATAATTTGTATAAGTTAAGGGCAACTTACGTTCAGATTTTCGGATTTGTAGGAAACTCAGAAACATACACCACTTAAATTATGACGGTTGCCTGAATTTTATAGTGAGTATACATTAACCTGAATTCATATTCAAAGAATTGCATTTTGTGATTGAAAGCAGTATTACTCAAAGTGTACTCAGTTGACCAACAACATCAATATCACTTGTGAGAAGGCCTAGAAACCTGTCTAAATATTTAGGCGATCTTTATTAACATTACAGTTTAGAAGCACTTCTCAACAGATCAAATTTAAAAAATGGCTACTGGGTCTCTAAGGTACCCGCTGAGGCAGATCTGTGCACAGCTGAAGACGATGCTTGCCTGAGAATTATCCAGTTCACACAATGGGAAAGCAAGGTCACAGAGGCACAAAATAGTAACTGATATGAGCAAATGGGAGGGTTGCTGATGCTGTTTCTGAAAGAAAGTTAGGCAGGGAGGACACCACTGTACGTTTCTTGATATTGCTTTGAAATAGAAAAGGCTGCTGTAGAAGACAGAGGAAGATGGAAGTTGAAGAAAAGTTGAAAGATCTACCCAAGGAGTGAATATACAGACATATAACCACAAACACATAAAAGCAAAAGTTACAGAAAAAGAAATCATCAAGAGGTTTCAGAGAGATGAAAAGCAAGAGGGCTAGGGCAAAGCTCTAGGAAACCAGTAATGAAAGAAATAATGGGAAGTGATGCCTCCAAAATAGATACTCAAGAACAGACACTTGCAAAGTTGTCGTATTCTTGGACTGAATACTGAGGAACAACGAATAAATGACAATGTTGCCACTGGTGCTGGCTTACTACTTCCTTTAATGAGCAGTACAGCAGAACAGAGCATGCTCTTTGGGCTGACAAATAGGACTTAAATGTACTGGGTCCTAAAATTGAAATTTAGAGTGATTCACTAGCATGCTAATAATTGCAGATCAAGGTTCACTTTGGAAAGGCTACCCTGTAGTTAACCTGACATTCAAGTTATCAATAAATATAATTTTATTAATCTCCCAACATTTGAGATGCTATAGAAAAGGATAAAAAGAGAAAACAAATTAAAAGTTAAACAAGTGAGATGTATAAATAAAAAAATTAGACCATCAAATCTTGTTACTTACAGATTTTTGGATTTCCTTTAATAGGAAACTTCACAATCATTTCCTGGGGATTTGTGCAGATGAAAACGAATGGAGAATCAGATTCTTGACTCATGTCTGGGTACTGTGAAATAGAAAAATAAAAAGTCCAGTCTGGTTGGGACAAATTTTGAATTTCAAGATCATTCAACGTCCCAGATCCCCCCCGACAGGGTGGTGACAGTGCTCTTCATTTCACACTCAGACAGAGAGGACTGTGCTCAACAAACAAGAACAAATCTTCACCTTTCCCCAGGCCTCCGCACAGCACATTTATACAGTTTATTGTCAACCATTTTGATTCCTTATAATGGGGACAATTTCTTAAAAGGATGCGTGAGATTTTCCCAGAAGTATAAGAACTGACTGTTCCTTTAACATAAGTGTGCATTGGGAGATTCAGAGGTCTGTTTCCAGAACACTGGGCATCCCTAGGTTCAACTCAAGTGAAACACTGGAAGATTTAAGAAAAATAGAACATTTGTAAAAATTCTGCTAGAAACAGTCAACAGAGCCCTTCTCTTACTAAAAGGGAAGGAAGATGATTCATTCCGAAAGGTATGAACATGGAAAAGCTGTTTTGCTGGATGCATTCCAGACTTAGGGTGAAAAGGTAACTAGTAGGGTGATTCTGAAAATTATTTAGAAGCCCCCTTTGGATCTCTTAACATAAAACAAAACTGGGTGAATACATTGGGCTTTTATTCCCTTTGCAGAGACAGACGCAAAATCTAGAGTAAGATTATGCTGACCATGCAATCACAATTTAAGAAACAACTGGGGACTGGCAGAAAGTGCTCTCCAGCAATGCCCAATTAACCTGATATTTCATTATTCTCTACCTTGGGATGTCTCGTGTTCAGCATGTTCAACAATTATGACTCACAGGTTGACCGTGAGTGTGGGTCAGACTTCATTACCAGAGGTGCCTTTATCCTAGTAATTACCATCAAAAGTATGAAATTATTTCCACTCTTATTCAGCTGCTAAGATGTGTCCTCTACAAATCTAAGGCTCTAAAGTAGAAATGGAGCATTCAGTAAGAAAATTCAAATTTCACTGTAACAAGTGGAAGCATGAACAGTTAAACTTCCTTACTGGCTAGGTGATAGATAAGTAATGCTGTGGAGAAAAAAAGGGTTTTAAAAAGCTTCTGGTCCTGCCCACATACCACGGCTTTTCAGTGTGGGACAGGTGTGGCATGTGCTTTGATAAAACATAGCTTAATATCAAGTGTCAGCCACAATTATACTCACAGGAAAGGACAAAATGTTCACGGTAGAAAAGAAAGACTAAAGATGGGAGGATAAACTCTCTTCCTTCTTTATCCCCCGGATCTTTAAAACTCAAAGAAAAGTAGGGTCCAGTTGTTACTGCTGGGGTACAAATAAAACCAGAGACTGCTACCACGATCTTTAAACCTAATTCTACAGAGGCCAAAGCAACAGTAATCACAATGAACATCTCTTCACTTTTCCTGCTCTCTCTTCTTTGTCTTAGAAATCAAGGCAGAAGACAATGCCGCCAGGACTTCACAGGCTCTGCTACTTCAAAACTACAAGCCATTTCAGCCATTCTCTCCTTTTTTGTCTGCATCAATAAACGTTCTCTTGGACTCAGGCCAAGATGGAGGCATAGGTAGATACACTTTGCCTCATTGCACAACCAAAAGGAGGACAACAACAAATTTAAAAAGAAAAAATAACCAGAACTGCCAGAAAACTGAACTGTATGGAAGTCTGACAACCAAGGAGTTAAAGAAAACACATTCATTCAGACAGGTAGGAGGGGCAGAGATGGGCAGCTGGGGCAGAGAGGACTAGCAAAAGGTGGCAGCTAGAGAACCTGAGTGGGCGAGGCAGTGGTTCCACATTTGTGTGCAATAACTGGAAAGAAAAACTGGGAAGCAAGACAGACTGCACAACCCAGGGTTCCATTCTGGTGACAAAAACCTGTGGGGGTTGAGGCAGCAATGAGAGAAACTCCCTGCCTCACAGGAGAGCTCATTGGAGAGACCCACAGGGTCCTAGAATGTATACAAACCCACCCACTCAGCAAACAGCACCAAAAGGGCCCAATTTGCTTGTGGGTAGTGGGAGAAGTGACTGAAAACCAGCAGAGTGCAGAGCAAGCGACATTGTTCCCTCTCGGACCCCTCCCCCACATACAGTGTCACAATGCAGTGACATGGGTTGCCCCACCCTGGTGAACACCTAAGGCTCCGCCCCTTACTATATACAGGTGCGCCAAGACAAAAAAAGAAAAATGGCCCAAATGAAAGAACAGATCAAAGCTCAGAAAAAAATACAACTAAGCGATGAAGAGATAGCCAACCTATCAGATGCACAGTTCAAAACACTGTAATCAGGATGCTCACAGAATTGGTTGAGTATGGTCACAAAATAGAGGAAAAAATGAAGTCTATGCTAAGTGAAATAAAGGAAAATGGACAGGGAACCAACAGGGATGGGAAGGAAACCGGGACTCAAATCAACGGTATGCACCAGAAGAAAGAAAGAAACATTCACCCAGAACACAATGAAGAAACAAGAATTCAAAAAAAATGAGGAGAGGCTTAGGAACCTCCAGACGTCTTTAAACGTTCCAACATCCGAATCATAGGGGTGCCAGAAGCAGAAGAGGAAGAGAAAGAAATTGAAAACTTATTTGAACAAATAATGAAGGAGAACTTCCCCAATCTGGCAAAGGAAATAGACTTTCAGGAAATCCAGGAAGCTCAGAGAGTCCCAAAGAAGTTGGATCCAAGGAAGCACACACCAAGGCACATCATAATTACATTACCCAAGATTAAAGAGAAGGAGAGAATCTTGAAAGCAGCAAGAAAAAAGGAGACAGTTACCTACAAAGGAGTGCCCATCAGACTGTCAGCTGATTTCTCAAAAGAAAACTTGCAGGCAAGAAGGGGCTGGAAAGAAGTATTCCAAGTCATGAAAGGCAAGGACCTACAACCTATATTACTCTGTCCAGCAAAGTTATCATTTAGAATGGAAGGTCAGATAAAGTGCTTCCCAGATAAAGTCAAGTTAAAGGAGTTCATCATCACCAAGCCCTTACTATATGAAATGTTAAAGGGGCTTATCTAAAAAAAAGATAAAAAATACGAACAGTAAAATGACAACAAAATCACAACTATTAACAACTGAACCTAAAACAAAAACAAAAACAAACAAAGCAAACAACTTGAATAGGAACAGAATCACAGAAATGGAGATCACATGGAGCGTTATCAGCGGGGAGTGGGAAGGGGAAGAATGGGGGAAAAGGCACAGGGAATAAGAAACATAAATGGTTGGTACAAAATAGATGGGGAGGTTAAGAATAGTATAGGAAATGGAGAAGCCAAAGAACTTACATGTACAACCCATGGACATGAACTAAGGGGGGAATGTGATGGGAAGGGGGAATGCAGGTGGGAGGGGGGTGCAGGGCAGAGGGCAATAAAGAGAGGGGGGAATGGGATAACTGTAATAGCATAATTAAATAAATAAATAAATAAATAAATAAATAAATGTTCTCTCTCTACTTAATTTAACCTCATTAACAAATATACTTTCTGCTATAAAACAAACTCTCCAGATCCCACACTCTCCTCTAGCTACTGCCCCATTTCTCAGACTCCCTTTCATAAAATTCATTAAAAAATTACCTATACTCCTTGCCTTAAATTCCTCTCCTATTTTTTTCTTGAATTCACTATCAACAGGCTTTTACTTCCATCACACCACCAAAACTATTCTTGTAAAGGTCATTGTTCATTTCCAAGTTTCTAAATCAAATGGTCAACTCTCAGTTTTCATTTTACTTACTTATCTGTAGAACCTGATAAAATTCATCTCTCCCTCCTTCTTGGGACACATTTCTCACTTGGCTCCCAGGATAGCATTCTCTTCCTAGTTTTGTTGCTTTACTGACTGCTCCTCCTCACCCCACCTTTTAAATGTTGGCACGCTTCAGGGGTCAGGTCTCAGACCTCTTCTCTCCTGGATTTGTAACTATGAGAAGTGATGGATGTTAACTAAACTTATTGTGGTAATCACTTTTCAGTGTATACATGTATCAAATCATTATGTTGTATACCTTAAACTAATACAATGTTATATATCAATTATATCTCAATAAAACTGAAAAGAATAAGGTCTTGAAGATGCATATCAAAATGAGATATGCACTAACTAGCATGGATATTATAAAACAGGACAAAAACAAAAATGTGGACAGTAACAAGTGTTAGTAAGAATAAATATCGGAACCCTTGTGTACTGTCGGTGTGAATGTAAAATGGGGCAGCTGCTGTGGAAACAGTTTGGTGTTGCTTCAAAACTTAAACACAGAATATAACACGATCCAGCCACCCGACTTCTAGGCGTACACCCAAAAGAACTGAAAGGGACTCAGACAGATAGATGTTCATAGCAGCATTATTCACAATAGCCACTAGTTTCCACAATCTAAATGTCCAGCAGTAGATAAATGAATAAAGAAAATGTGGTATACACATAGAATGAATACTATTCAGCCTTAAAAAAAAATGAAGTTCTGATACATGCTACAAGATGGGTGGATCTTGAAAAATCATGCTAAGTAAAATAAGCCAGACACAAGGGGGCAAATATTGTATGATTCCCCTTATACAGGGTGTGGCAAAAATAACGCCCCTGTTTTATTACAAAATCATAAGCACGGAATTCTGTAACATAACAATATCATACTCAAACACACCATATGACATTTTAGGTGAAATGTTCAAATTAAAACTATAAATTATTACCCTACGAACCACACTCAAGCAGGCGCTACTTGTGCCAGACCCTGTATGTGGTACTTAGAATAGGCAAATTCATAGAAACAGAAAGTAGAATAGAGATCCCCAGGCCTGCAGGAGAGAGGGCAGAGAATGGAGGGATTACTACTTAGTGGGTAAGGAGTGTCTGTCTGGAATAATAAAAGCAGTTCTGGAGATGGGTGACAGTTGCACAACACTGTGAATGTACTTAATGCCAGTGAAATGGTAAATTTTATATTATAGACATTTTACCACACTACAAAAAAAAAAAATCAAAGTCCTGGATTTCCTTCCCAAACCCGCTCCTCTCTTATTCATACCCTTTTAAAATAAATAAATAGCCCTGGCTGGTGTGGCTCAGTGGATTGAGTGCCAGCCTGCGAACCAAAGGGTCACCGGTTCAATTCTCAATCAGGGCACATGCCTCAGTTGTGGGCCAGGTCCCCAGCTGCAGGTGTGCAAGAGGCAACCACACGTTGATGTTTCTCTCTCTTTCTCCTTCCTTTTCTCTTTCTCTAAAAATAAATAAAATCTTAAAAAGTAAAAATAAATAGCCCTGGCTGGTGTGGCTCAGTGGATTGAGTGCCGGCCTGTGAGCCAAGGGGTTGCCAGTTTGATTCCCACTCAGGGCACATGCCTAAGTTGCAGGCCAGGTCCCCAGTGGGGGATGCATGAGAGGCAACCATGCACTGGTGTTTCTCTCCCTCTCTTTCTCCCTCCCTTCCCCTCTATCTAAAAATACATTTAAAAAAATCTTTTAAATAAATGAATAGAAAAAATAAATAGCTATTCCATCCTTCCAGTTGTTCAGGCCAAAAACTCCACAACTGACCCACTGGGAAATCCTGTCCACTCAACCTTCAGAAGATATCCAATATTTCACATCTTCTTAAGACCTCCATGGCTACTTCCCTGGTCCAAGCCATCACAACGTCTACTTGGATTACCACAATAACCTTCTAATTTGTCTCTCTGTTTTGGCCCTTAACCCCCTCTTGTCTAGTCTCAAAACAGCAGCCAGAGCTATTTTTAAAAAATCAGATCATGTCACTCTGCTTAAAACTCTCTAAAGGCTTTTCACCTCAGTCAGAATGATGGCCTAACTCCTCACCATGACCTACAGGACCCTAGACAATCTGGGCCCAATTTCCTTCCTGATGCCTTTTCCTACTACTCTCCCCATTTCCCCCTGCACCAGCCACTCTGGTTTCCTTACTGCTCCTGCCTCAGGGTCTCTGCACTTGCCTATTTCCTCTTCCTGGAATGCTTCCCCCTCCAGATACTCACAGGGCTTCCTCTCTTTGTTCGGGACTGTAAGTGTCAACGTTGTTGAGTCTTTCCATGATTATTCTATCTAACATTCAGCACCAGTCTCCTCACAAACCTGGCACTCTTAACTTTCTCTCCTACCTTATTATTTTTTTTTTGTACAGCACCTACTATCATTTGACACTATATTATTTCCTTATTTAAAAATTTTAATTTAGCGTCCTCTTCCTAGGATGAAATCTCCACAAAGGTAGGCATTTTTGTCAAAATTTACTTCTCAGCACCTAGAATCATGCCTGGCACACAGCTGGGTAATCAGTAAATACTTGTTGAATGAAAGAATAAGGAATTTACCAACTTGTGCATTAAGTTTAACTTAATAATGCTGAATATGCACATGCTGGGAACTGGAGACTCCTGGGACTGTAACCGGGTAAAAGCAGGTGCTCCTCTGTCACGTGTTATACCTCAAGCTAATTTAATACTTCTGTGTCTTAGCAAGTGCCCAAAAGGCCCTATGTTTAATAAAAACTACTCTGACACATATTAACACAGTAAGCAAATGTCAAATCAAGGGAAAAGGAATGCATAAATAAAATTATAGAACAAGATGTTCCTTGGACCTATTCATGCCTCACAGTAAAGATAAACATTAAAATCATCTTTCTCTTGTGAACCAATGTCACACCACTAAACTCAATAAAAAACATCAACTTTCCCAACTGAGTCTAAATTCAAGTTTCATGTGACTGTCCCTTTTCTCAAGCTCTATCACTGAATTTCAAGAGGCTTATTAAAAAACAGAGCTGAAGAACAAAGTAGCCTACAAGGAATAAAGGAAAGTAAGGCCTATGCATTGGGAGAAGAGATTATTTTTTATGGCAAAATGCATGAAAGCAAATTCAGCGTGGTAGAACCTCGATGCTGCGGAAAAAACACAATCTGCAACTGCAGCCAGGGCAGTACGGACCCCACTGCACACTACAAGTCGAAGACAAGAAAGGAATTTCCTTAGAGTCAAGACTAAAATGCAGCTGACTCAGAGAAAGAGTAAATTAAGAGAGGAGGATTCATATTTATGAAGAATGTCAGTAAATTCTGATGTCATATCCAATTAAGGGAAAATGTCAGATTAAGGACATAGCACAACAGACATTGTGGGTTATAAGATCAAGCAGGCAACTCAAAACCACCATTCAGATTCAGTAATGGACTCCTCAGTAATATCCTCCTCGATACTGCTTTTCCCTAAGACAACTGGTTTCCAGCCTAAGGGGGGTGGGTGGGGGAGTGAACTCCTCTTCATGCCTCATAAGTTTCACAGCTGTTTAACATAACAGGTAATTAACTACTAAACAGTCATTTTCTTCTCCCCTCCAGAGGAAAATTGTTCACCAGTCATGGGAAAACATTTCTTTTGCCATTTTCATAAAAGGAAAAAAAATGTTTAGTACTTTTGGGCAACCTCTACTGATTCAGAACCAAGTGGGCATTTCCACCAACTTCGCCAGTATTGCCTCCATTTCAATCCCTGCACTGAAATAGTCGGTAACTCCTAAATGATGTCACTCTTCACAGATCCCCAGATGACCTATTAATCTTATAACTGTCTCCAGAGAACTAAGAGCTAACACAGTCAAGGAGAAAGTCATTGACAAGGAACATATATTTGCTGTTGGTTTTCTTGGTTTAGTTTTGAGGAACTGGATAGGACATAAAATCAGGCTCTGAAATCTACTGAGCTGAAATCAAACTCCAAGTAGATCGAGGTGATAATACACAGAAAGAGAGAAGGAAATGAGTCTGATAAAAAGGCCACAAGCAGAAATCCAAAGAAACAGGTCCTGAAAGCAAATGTGTTCTCTGATAAGTAGTTCTTGTTTTACATTTTCCTTCAAGCAATTCAAGGTGTTCAAAGGATAACTAGCACCTAAGGCCTCACTCTGCTGGGGGACAAAAGGGTTCTCACATCAGAATAACAGTGACCATGATACTCTGACCACTATACATTTGATGGAGGTTGGATAAAATCATTCCAACTGGCCCAAAGTGGGATAGCTTAACTCCCATCTACTTACCAGTAGACAATTCAAACCACGTATCAAAGACAGGTGGTTCCAGCTCAGTGATAGACAACGCGCATTTGCTCCAGGTGAAAAGAATGACAGATAAGTGGTATGTGGCTTATGGGTCTTACAGTCATTTGAAGTCATTTGATCTGGTTGAAGCCACACAGCATTGGTCTCCTGGTCCCATCCTAGTCACCGTAAAATTTCCATGGAGGCTTTCTGTGCCTTTTGGAACCCTATGCTGGAACCTCCACATGCAGTAGAACCCACTCAAGTATATTTCTCTAAAATTAACATCATAGTTTTCTGCCCTGAGTTTTCAAGACCTAAATGGAAATCACCCATTCATGACTATTTCTGGTCTGAATTTTTATACAGCAGGCTTTCACTCCAACTTAAACTAGTGAGAACCAAAATAAAATTGCTCTTACTTAAAGATACTGCATTGTAAGGTTCTTAATCACTGAAGTCTACCTTGGAACTAATATCACAGAATGCTAAGATCCCTCTTGACTTAAGGACTGCCAAATTTAGATATTATCTCCCAGTGTCTGGTCTGACTTAACTGAGAACTATTTTGAAGCAGAGCTCAGAATCCTTTCACCTCAGATGACATATCAAGGTAAGATCATTATCAAGTAATCTGGCATTATTAATATTAACAGTACCTCTTTATCACATAAGATTTGTCTTTTAGAACAAAACATTAGCCATGGCTGGTGTGGCTCAGTGGATTAAGCACCAGCCTGCAAATCAAAAGGTGGCTGGTTTGATTCCCTGTCAGGGCACATGTCTGGGTTGCGGGCCAGGTCCCCAGTTGGGGGCATGTGAGAGGTAACCGATTGATGTTTCTCTTCCTCTCTGCCTCCCTTCTAAAAGTAAGTAAATAAAACCTAAAAAAAAAAACCACCCCAAAACATTAAAATATTTTAAACTATGCAAATAAAAATTTACAGAAAAATTGATTTTTGTATGGTGACCACACACTAGAGAACACCTCTCCTTCACTGCTATAATAAGAGCTCATTTATTTTAAAAAATCATTTAAAAGAAAATCCTCTTCTTTTGTATACTCCACCTGGACTAATGGCACTACATTCACCCACTCACCACAGCCAGAAACCCATGTTTATCCTAGACTTCTTCCTCTCATTCTTCGTATCCAATCAAACTGCCAAGTTCTATAGACTTTATGTCCTAAACACTTCAATCATTTATTCCTTTCCGTCCAACTCAACTGCCAGAATATTGTTGAAGAGACTTCATCATGCCTCACCTGGACAATCATTTCCTTGTTTTTAAGCTTGCCCCATCCCATCCTTCCTTCTTACTGCTGCCTGAACAATCCTCCTAAAATACACATCTCATTATATCACTTACATGGTTGCCTTCAGAATACAATTCAAATTCCTCCACAAAGCATTTATGGCTTTTCATGTATCAACCACTGCCTGCCTCTCGATCCACTTTTACTGAGCACATACTATGGACCAGGCTACACACTAGGACACTGGAGATAAAAAGATAAGTAAGACACAGATGGTGACCACCTTAGAGACACTAAATGTGAACATTTGTTTTTGGTAATTAACCCCCCCTCAAAAAAAAGAGTAAAAAATGCACTAATAGAAACATCACAGTAACCCAGAGAAAGAAGCAACTCATCCTGCCAAGGGGGAAAATGAGCTGAGGCCAGGCAAGACTCTACAGAAAGAGACATATCTGAGCTATTTTAAAGAACGAGTAGGAACTCTCCTCATGGGCAAGAGCAGAGAAACACGATATGGCAAGGTATATATTGAAGAAGACATAAATTCTGCCTTCTTCAGGACTCTCAGTTTTTAAAAGCCTCCTTAGCCCTCTACCCTACCTCCAGCTGAGTTAGGAGTTAGGTCCCCTCTTTTGTGTATGCCTTTGTTCATATGATAATTATTATGCATGGGTTTTCTTGTCTAGTTCTCTTCTAGGAGACTTTAAGATCTAAAAGGAATGAAATATCTTGTTAAAACTCTGGATCCTTAGTCTTCAGCACAGTACCTGGTGACACATGGTCAATAAATACCTGCTGAATGTATGATTATATAATATTCTGAGCAATACAATCTTAAATTAGATGATTTGCCACCTGGTTCACACAGCAGACTGGATGACAAATCAAGAAGCCTTGCAAAGACTGCAGTAAGACAGCAAGACTACAGCAGATTCCTTCTAGGACAAACAGACCACTTTCCCTCTCAGCCTGAGTTTACTTACAGGTGAAAGGAAGATGTCACGGTACGTGGTTGATTCTACCTACACGAAACCTCTTGTATCTGTCTTGTCTAATTCCACTGGCATTATCACAGCAGGATTTTAAAAATGTCTCTGTGTTGGACGGTAATGCCTTCTCACTAGTCTTCCTACCTTCAGTCTCTTCACGGTACTTCATCTTCCATATTGCTGCCAGATTCATCTTCCTCAAGCAAGGCTCTGAGCACCTTCAAAACACCTTTCCACTTCCCACAAATGACTACAGAAAAGTCGTCCCCCTGTAGCCTACCACTCATAGGTATCTACCTCTGACCAAAACATTCGTTTCCATTTTTGTTTTCTGCTTGTTCCTCTTCACCCCCACTCTTCCCTCAACAAACTGGCCTGCTGTTACTCTCCATCCAGGCCCATATTTCCTACCTCACCTTACTCCCTTTCCTTGGAATATGCTCTCTGTCATCTAAGGAGGAAGATCAGAACAGCAGTTCCGATTCTACCATTCACTGACTAACAGTACACAGTTATTTTAACTACCTTAGTCTTCAATTCTATCATTTCTAAACGAGGGGCAATGACACCTTGCTTGGACTTGTTATGAGGATTAGAAAATAATATATATAATAGTCATGGAACATAACTGATAAAAAAGTAACAGATTTTATTATTGCTACCCTTCAAGGCTAATTCAAAAGCCACCTTTTTCATAAAGTCTTTTTGGGCTACTCCCCAGCTGGAAGCAAACCTTCTTCTCCTTTAGATTCCTCGGAGGCCGTCTTTACTTCTCTTGAAACAGTTGTCTTTTCACTTTGTATTTGGTTATACACGTATCTTATATACCTAGTGATCTTTCAAACATTCTGAGGACAGAATCCATGCCTGATGTGACTTTTTGTCTTCTTTAGTGTCTAAAACAGCGTCTGATTTGTAGTAGACACTCAAGTATATATTGATGAATAAGTACTTAAGAATATCTGAGGAACGGCCCACTGACCTGCCACGGCCGTTCGCACCCTCGTCACTGACATCATGCTCCAATTCCTGCTTGGATATACTTTTGGCAACCTGGTTAGAATGTATCTGGCTCACTCCTGACATACCAAAACTGGCTAAAAAAACTTGAAAAAAGGACAAGGATACTGAGAAGAAGGTATCCTGAGGCCTGCTCCAGCACTGCCTCCAAGCAATTCTGACCCTACTCTCCTCGAGGGCCCCCTTCATGACCTGAACCAAAAGCTGGGTCTTACTCTTCAGTCTCAGCCTTTCCTGGACCCCGCGTGGTCCTGGAGCACACATGGGGCCACAGGTTAAGAATTATCCTTACTTATCCAACATCCTCACCTCTTCCCTTCTTCCTTCCGGTTGCTTGGGAGGTCCTGGGACTGGAATTACGGTGCTAGATTAGTAAATATGGCCTTTAACTAGTGGTCTCTCCCTTATTCTTTGACATTTATACTGCTTTTTTCTTTTTAAGATTTTATTTACTTATTTTTAGAGAGAGGGGAAGGGAGGGAGAAAGAGAGAAACACTGATGTGTGTGGTTGCCTCTTGCACGCCCCCAACTGGGGACCTGGCCCGCAACCCAGTCATGTGCTCTGACTGGGAATCAAATTGGCAACCCTTTGATTCACAGGCTGGTGTCCTCAATCCACTGAGCCACACCAGCCAGGGCTGTACTGTCTTTTTCACTAGAAAAATCAATGAGTTTTATATAGCTGATCAGATATAAATAATACTGATTTCACAGCTTAGTGATTATAATGTGTGCTGAAACATCTGGTACTAAATTATGTTGTTTTAAGATCATTAAAATTAAAATCTAGAAGCCAAAAAAAAAGAAAAAGAAAATCTTAGAATGACATGTTCATTTTCAGATGGAAAACTAAACATTAAAAATGCACATAAAAGTGTTAATATCCTCCTCTTATCTTCAGGATAAATACAACAGAAAGCATACATAATGCTTACTAGATTATTAAAATCACGTGCATGGCTGTCAACACATTAAGTGAACACTTGCTACTCAGGTCACAAAAAACTTGAAAGACAGTCTGCTCTGACTGTCAGAAAGTGTGGTAAATGTCCTAGTCATCATCAGAACTCTGAAACTACACTCCCTGTTGCCCTCAAGGGAGCTGTGATTTTAAAGAACTGCTTAGGGTTAGGCTAACTGTGCCAAATATTCAATTCTCCTCTTTGTTGCTTCTCAGATACAGCCCTCAAAATCCCTTAAAAATATACATTTTAGGTCTACAAATTGGCAGGTTTTCTCAAGAGAAAGGATCTTTTCATATTTTAAATCAAGAGAATTTGGAGACTCCACATTATTTAGGGCCAATATCTGGTTTGAATATTGACTATTAATTGCTTTCTTCATTTTCTAATTTCTCACCTCTCAGACTTATAGTCAAACCATTGGTGATACAAGCCAATGACTTGCACATATGAAGTGGTATCTGCAATTTTCCTGAAGATCAGTATTGCGTGGCTCCTCTTACAGAAGTCCTCCCCACTGGAAGACTGCAATTCTATTGCTAATGTCAGTTATATAGGCGCCGAGCAGGAGAACTTCTTCAACATAATTCCTTAAAGACAGGGAACTGGTTTTTATAAAGACCATAAGATCAAATGGACTAGAGGTTCAGTAAAATGGTAGGAGAGAAATGGATTCAGTACAGAAGACACTAAATAATCAATGACCTTGGAGATTTCAGACAAATCAGATTTTCTATTGAAGGCAGAGATATAAATAGTACAAACATAACACAGAACAGACATGCAGAAATAAAAGCCACCAACTCAACTTTCTGTTTGAAAACTTGTTAGGTCTAGAGAACTGTTCAAACCACAGCTGCTAATGGTTATGGATTTGGCGATCAAAATGTCTTTGTTTAAAAAAAAAAAGTTTAAACTGCCTTACTATTGAGGTTACAAACCACAGCCTTGATGCGTTGCTGCAGTCAACATCCCCCCTGCTGTTTCTGAGAGCTTACATCTGCTGCTGGCAGATAAAATGCTGGCAAACGGCAGGGGCTCTTTCCAGGGGAATACAGAAGTTTTAACTAGATGGCTCTCATCTACCTCTCTCTTGAGTTGAACCTACAGCGCTTTCTGTAGCACTCCTACCTTGTCTAGGTTGATCCCCTGCTATTACTCAGGAGGGTTGAAGGTCTAGTGGGATTTTTTTTCTGGTACAAATCAGCCATGCCAACCACACTATTCTTAAAAGATAAAAAGGAGGACAAATTCTTAGCTCAGGGGAAAGCACTTTAAGCACATATTTTAAAGCCACTTCTCCTGTAGTGCACTTGATTTTAAACAACCACTAATAAAACCTTTTCTCTTATATATTTTTTAAGATTTTATTTATTTATTTTTAGAGAGATGGGAAGTGAGAGAGAAAGAGAGGGAGAGAAACATCGATGTGTGAGAGATACACGTACGGGTTGCCTCTCACACGCCCCCATCTGGGGTCCTGGCCCACAACCCAAGCGTGTGCCCTGACTGAGAATCAAACTGGAGACCTTTTGGTTTACAGGCCGGTGCTCAATCCACTGAGACTCATAGGCCAGGGCTGTTAGTTTTGTTTTGTTTTTTTAACTAAATGATCACGCTATGCTGAAAATAGTGAGGGCTTAGTATATTTTAACTCATCAAAGAATGGGCAAGGATACAAGGTCAGGAAGTAAGTTAGCGTTTCTTTGGGGAAAGAAAAATTTGGAGCAACATGGAGAAGTAAAACGTGGCCCAAGTCACATAGGAGATTAGTTTCAGTTGAAATAAAAATCACTATATCCACACTGGTTTTCAAAGAAAATGCAGTTCAGCGGGGTGATGACAAATGCGTGTGAAAATGCAGAAAAAAGACATAGGCCAGGAAAGTGTCTCCTGGATGATACTCCCTCAGAGAGCTGACCTATGAGGATAAAAGAAAACCAAACACACCCAGCACTTCCTAAACTGTACATACGAGATACCAGCTCTGCAGTATGCAAGTAGGTAGTGTTTCTGTGTATGTGTGGAAGGTGGGGGTAGACTGTGGTCAAACAGTTTTGTGAACACTCCAAGTTACATCCACCAGAAATATCAGAGAGTGACACCAGAGTCATAATACACGCTAGTAAATTAAGAACTCTGACAAGGTCTTCAGTAAACAAATGTATTTAATCCAAACACATTTTCCTCAGGTGTGTGTCCATGGAAGCCTCACAGTCACTCCCCCCTTTTTTCAGAGAACACCCATGCCATGGAATAGTTTGGGAAATGCGAGTCTCGGGTCATTATTCCTCAACTCTGAACTCACTCTTGCAGAAATAAGAATAAGGTTGGTAAAACAAACTGGACAATCACATTTTGTACATCAGAGAACCCTAGCGCAAAGAGAGACAGGTTACCAAGGGTACTTGAGACATTTTGCAAAAGCAGCCAACTAGGAAAGCTACTATTTTAAAAGTGGTAAGATCCTTACCTGATAAACAATCACCAAATAGGGATAATATTGATTCTGAATACATTCATGTGCTACCCTCAAACACAGAATAGAAACAATGGAGAAAAGCTGACCATAGGGAAAATAAGCATGGGATTCCTGTGTTTAATGAAACTTAGAGGCTTCTGGCATTTTCGCACCAGGTAATTCATAAGGAGAGTTGCCATGACTTCTGGCTAGAAACATCTGGGAGATTCCCTACACTTCCTATTCACTCCCCTCAGCATTCTCAGGATAAAAGAGAGAATATAAGCTCAAGGAGAAGTATCAAGCTACCCTGAAAGACAGGTAGCCTGGAGAAACCAAAAAGATCTGTTTTGTTAGTTAGATCTCTAATTTCTGTAGGCCTTGTGGTGCTCCAGAGACCAGGACTGCAGTTTCCCACCCTTCTCTACAAACACTGTACAGAAAAAAAGACTGCCTAACTTTCCAGTGATATGAATCATTTGATCTTCTATCAGGTGGTAGTTTGCCTGACTGACAAATGAGAAAGTAAAGAAGGTCCCTTGCCAAAACCACCACCCACACTGCCAGATGCTCTGGAGTTCTTTTTTAGAATGCAAGTATCCCAAGAGGAAAATATAATACTGATACTATGCTGTTAATGACTGTGAAAGTCTCTAAAACTGTAAATCTTTATATTACTTCTAGACTGACCCCCCACCCCCAACAAAGGAGAAAAGTAGCGGGGAAAAAAGACACTGAAAAAATGGGCAAAGGGCCCATAAAGGGATAGAACAGGCACAAAGGTGTGGAAAATAAAGAGCTTCCTCATGTCTATGGTTTTGCCTAGGTCTAGATCAGGTGCTAAGAGTAGAAAAAAAGGCTAGGAGTGAAAGTTCATGCCAAAAGTAAATAAAAAATCTGAAAAATAAAAAATTAAAAGCAGACAGTAATAACACTGAAAGGCAAATAAGTCTGGAAAACAAAAAGTTCACTGAGAAAAATGAAGCTGAAGACATTTTCTTAAGCACAGTGATGAAAGTCCTACTGCTTAAAGTAACTATTCAAAAAACAGGAAAACCATATCCTTAGGTAAAACTCTTCATGCTTCAAGGATGCACCTTCACATTGAGGACTTCTTTAGTCGGAGTCTAAACATAAGGCTTTAAATTTCAAGTTTTCCAATTAAGCTAAAGTCCTTGGGCTCCCTCTGCTGTTCAAAAATGTACTTTAGTTATATCAGTTCAATCTTTAATGATCAAAATAAATAAAAATACATACATAAATACACTACATATATACACACACCTCCCCCAAACTTGGCATAGTCCAGGCAGAGTTCAAACATTTGCTTATCATGAATTCTCTGGCCTAGACCTAATGTTCCAGACACAGTAATAACAAATTCTGCCATTCCCCCCACCTAACTGAAATTCGAGGAATAATGCAGGATTTCTTCACTAAAAGCAGCAAACTGTATTAAGAAATGAGGACTCTATACCTGTTAGCTGGACTACGGCAAAAACTTTCTATGCAGAAATGTGTATGTACCTGTCCTCCATATACTGGAAACTAAAGCATCACTATATTTTTTGTTTCCACCGTGGTCTTTTCTCTCCCTAATATTTCCTAATTAAAAGGTTCTCTTCACATGTCTAAATTCAGTTGCTAGCACCTTACTATCTTCATGATATCCTATATTGAAGGGTCTACAGTCTGCTGTGGTGGCAAACCAAGCATCTGCCCAAGAGAAGCATGCTTACTTACCTGATCCTTAAACTGATTCTGCGACAAGCAGTCAGTTAGGTCCACACAGCCCAGAAGACAACCTGATGGATAGTCGTTGGGAAATTCCACATCTGAATCAAGAATAACAGAAGGATTAAATTTCCTTCTTTGTGACCTGGAACTCGCAAATCTGTTTTCAATTTTGAACAAATCACTTTCTCTACTATTTATTTGTAGACGTAAGGAAAACAATGAGGTTTTTATTTGGCCCAACTGTTCATATTTTACCAAAAAAAATTTCAGTGGCTGGCTTAGTCTACTACACATTTTCTAAACTATAGGAAAACTACCCCCACACCATCGAAGTTCAAGGACCTCAGAACTTCACTCCAAAAAAATCAATTCCACTACACTCAACTGGATCAGATTGGAGTTTGGTGGTGATGGGTTTTGCAAACAAGCTACAGGTGTCAAGAGAACACATAAAAATGTAATATTAAAAAAAAAAAACACCTAAGAATGACACAATATATTTTTATGGAAACAGTACTTTTGGTTCCTAAAGCTTGGTTTCTTAAAAACTTCTTATAGGGTGTCGTGGCTAGTGTGGCTCGGTGGATTAAGCGTGGGCCTGCGAACTGAAGGGTTACCAGTTCGATTCCCAGTCAGGGCACATGCCTGGGTTGTAGGCCAGACCCCCGGTGGGGGGGGAGAGGGTGTGAAAGGTAACCACACAATGATGTTTCTCTCCCCTCTCTCTCTCTCTCTCTCTCTCCCTCCCCCACTTCTCCTCTCTCTAAAAATAAATTAAATAAAATATTTAAAAAAGATAAAAATAAAAACTTCTTATAGGTGTTTCTATAATTATCCTCTCATTCTACCTTAAAAAGAACTGTATGAGCTGGATAAAAGGAAGGAAAACGAGACACCCAAGGGTCAAAGTGTATCTTAGGATCCAAATTTAGTGTCCTGAGGGTAATTCCCAAAATATACTGCTAAGTCAACCAACTTTGATCTGTCCAAATCCAACAGCAGGTGTCTATTCGGGTCATTCCAGATAAAAATTCTTATTTGTGGTTGTTCCCAATCTAAAGATCTCAGAGCTTATAGTGGTCATTTTATAGTTAAAAAAAAAAAGAAGAAGAAAATTTCTCTCCTAAAAGTAAGACTAGTTGGTTGATTTCTGGTGTTTGGTCTAATATTTTTATTTGCACTATTTGGCAAATTAATACTTTCAACAGATGTCTATAATTTGCCACTGAACAAATAAACACACAGTTTAAAGTCACTTTCAGCCCCCAAAAATGCCACAGAAAGAAGTAAAAAACTGTGAATGTTAATGAAGCCGCTCCACAAAATAAGGCTGAAAGGAGACTACGCGGCCGTTACCTTCCCCACGAAGAAGGCGATACGTAGTCTGGAGTTCTGAGACTTCTTGAGGGGACGGCCTTTTGGCTGTGGCTGCTATCCAAAGTCGTCCTCTGTGCGGGGTATACCAGCTTCTGCCTTCCACCCTTAAATAAGTATAAATTTAGCAAAAAGAATCTAAATTCTGGTGTCTGGGAGGATCTCCTAATACACAGCAAATTCTCCAAAGGGCTCTGTGGATGACAGCTCAACACGAGGGGTATTTTTGGGAAAAACAATTCTCCCACACTACTCTACACTTGAGTATGAACTGCGTTCTCTAGTTTCTCCAGTCATTAGACCAGACAATTCATCTCTCTCAGCTCTGTTTTTTTCTAACCTGATTTCTATACTTCAGACTGGGAGCTTTCACTAGCCTGGGAACTTCTATAATCTCAATCTTCTATTTTCAAGGCATCCTAGTTGTCTTGCAAAAATGGAAATCCTTGCCTTTCTTTGAGTCAAAGGCTAGCCTCTTTCTGCAAGATTTGTTAATTAATTGTTCTCTAACCTGACAGAAGAATTCTCACCCACAAATAACTCATCAAGAATAGTTACTTTTATAATTATTACTTAATAGAATTTAAGTAAATAAAAATGCTTATCATCTTTACTCTTTAAATTGCAACCATGTGTGGAATATATATATATTTAAGATTTTATTTATTTATTTTTAGAGAAAGGGGAAGGGAAGGAGAAAGAGAGGGAGAGAAACATCAATGTGTGGTTGCCTCTCACATGCTCCCTATTGGGGACCTGGCCCGCCACCCAGACATGTGCCCTGACTGGGAATCCAACTGGCAACACTTTGGTTGGCAGGCCCACGCTCAATCCACTGAGCTACACCAGCCACGCATTTATATTTTTAAGTATTCTATAAAGGGTTATGTTCCTTGTAGGTGATTAGACAACCTGTCGACTAGTTTGAATGAATCTTTAAGTGGAACAACAGAATGTATTCAAGAGAATGTAATTATTCCGAAGATTACAAAAAGATGTTTCTCTTTTAGTTCCCACCAATAAAACAAAGAACTTTGATGATATACCCCTATGATACTATTCTTATAATGAGAAATAGGGAATTTCTCATATCCTTAGTTTTCCAATATAGATAAATTAGGAGAGTGCTGGGCACATAGTATGTACTCAGTAAATGAGGAATGAATCTACGCCAAATAACCTGAAGGATTACTGGGAAAATAATCTCACAAGTGTGGCAGAACCACCCACTTAATTTCTGCGGGATTAGCCATTGTAAGTTGGATGCTGCTCATCCTGTTCTTTTCAGTGAGAAAATCTGAGTAATTACAAATCCAAACTAGGATGAGAAAAATGTAAACATTCTGATTCCCTCAGCAGTGAACAACCTGTTTAGTCTTCTACTTTAAAAAAGGAAGACACCTACCCTGGCTGGTGTGACTCAGTTGGTTGAAGCGTCATCCCAAACACCAAAAGTACGGGGGTTCAATTCCCAGTAAGGATACA